>QEPC01000155.1:85395-183247 GCA_003113815.1 Sphenodon punctatus | reverse complement strand
GGGGGGGGGCATTGTGGCTGCTCCGAGGTAGGGGCAAGGGCGGGAATGTAGCTACTCCGGGGTAAAAGAGGGGGGGTCTGGGGTGGGGGCATTGTGGCTGCTCCGAGGTAGGGGGAAGGGGGAGGATGTAGCTACTCTGGGGTAAAAGGGTGTGGGGTCTGGGGGTGGGAGCATTGTGGCTGCTCTGAGGTAGGGGCAAGGGGAATGTAGGTAGTCAGGGGTAAAAGGGTGGGGGGTCTGGGGGTGGGAGCATTGTGGCTGCTCCGAGGTGTAGGGGCAAGGGGGGGATGTAGCTAGTCTGGGGTAAAAGGAGGGGGGTCTGGGGGCATTGTGGCTGCTACAAGGTAGGGGCAAGGGGGGTTGTGGTTCTGAGGTAAGGGGGGGATCTTGGCTGCTCCAGGGTAAAAGGGGGGTTATGGGGATGGGAGCATCATGGTGGTTCTGAGGTATGGGGGTGGGGGTTGTGCCTGCTCTGGGGTAACAGGTGGCGGCTCCTTGCTACTTGCCCCCTGGGGCTGCCCTACTATTCTGGTTACACAACCTCACCCCGCTCTGCAGATGTGGGAAGGGGGCAGCACTGGGCCACCCAGCCTGGAGCATCAGCTGGGTAGACACTGGATTCCGCTCTGCCTCTCCTGGGAAAGCGCACCAGAGGCAACGTGGTCAGGTTTTACAACAGTTGGAGTACGGGCGGGCGGGGAAAGGCATGGCTTGTGAATCCAGAGCTTCCTTCAGGACGAGGGGGAGAGGAGGGATCAAGGGGAGCTGTAGCGTAGGTTTGATAGAAAGAAAGGGTCCTCTTGTTCTACACCCGGGGATTGCTTATTCTTCCCCTTTCTAAAATCTTGAGGGAGGAGGTGGTTATTGTATTGTTGCCATATCTTAACTTTGGACCAATACTTCTGATGATGGTTCATTTGGATCAACCTCTGTTGGTGACCATATGTAAGTTGTCAAGCCACATAGAGCCCTTCTTTAGCCACGTAGGATGAGGGCTAAGGTTTTTCCATGCAACAACCTGTGTTAAAACAAATTGCAAATTTTTGGATAAACACCCCCCCCCCCCCCCCAGTTTAAGAGAGGAGTTAAGGCTCTTACAAATTCAGCCATACTCTGAAAAGCATGGAGATTGTAAGGTTATGGTTCCTAAGCTTCTTTCTCCCCCCCCACCACCTGAAGAATATTGGGGCCAAAAAACCAAGTCATAGTGTGGGTCCATGGAGCCTGAGTTACAAGTGAGCACAATATTCAAGACTGTACTAATGTCTTTACTCCTTACATGGCGTGCAAGTTAAGACAGGAGCCTTAACTTAAATTTTCCATTTGTAAGAGCCTTAACTCCTCTTAAAGCTTTTTTGATCTAAGAATTTCCCTGGTGTTTAAAATCCCCCGTGCTGTCACAGTACCAACCAACCCAAGTTTTATTAGCAGACAAGCAGCCAGCCAACTTTCAACCCAAACTTTGCCCCCAGGTATAAATAAATAAATAAATATCCTGCTGGTGAAACTGACAACAGTGTCAGTTTCACCAGCAGAGGGAGAAGGGACTGGAGAGGGATATTGCTTTGCAGGTCCCTCCTCACCAAAGTGTTTCCTTTACAGCTCTGAGCTTTCTCAGTTATGTGCCGGAAGGAATTCTGTGCAATTCATGTATAATTCCTCAATGTATGCAACCACATACAGTCTCGATCCTGGCTCCATCCCTTCTCCCAGTGAGTTTCACTTTCAGCCCCAGCTTTGACAGTTTCATGGGGGGTGGAGGGTGGGGAAGGAGGTGAAGGGGGAAAGTGATTCAGAGGGAGAATGCTTTAAAGACGCATCCTTTTTGGAGAGTATTCCTTGTAGCTTCGAGCTTTGTCTCTTTCTCCAGAGGGTTTGGTTTGAAACTGGGAGCCAACAGACTTGTACGTTTCACCTGCTGAAGAGTTGGCAACTAGGCAGGGAGGAGCCAGCCAGTGAGTTTCCCTTTCAGCTCCAACTGTGTCACTTTCACCAGCAGAATTCCCCCCTTCTCCCCACCTGGGAGCAGCCTCCTCAATTTCATGGGAAGGTGTGGGAAAGAGGGGAGATTCCGAGCCTCATTGTCATTCCAACCACTCCTGATGGCATCATACTTGATCCTGGATGGGGCAGCGGACCTTGCACGTATTACAGAAACCTTGCTGGATGAGGAGGCAGGACCAGTTTTAGCAGATCTCGTTCCGGCCGGGTACGCTGGAAGTTTCAGGAAGTGACACCGGCTGATGCGGCGAATGTCCTAGAGTCTGTTAGAGCCACTAGTTGTGAACTAGATCCGTGCCCATCCTGGTTGGTGAAAGCCTCCAGGATGACTTTGGGGACGGTGCTGGTGAGGGTAGTGAATGTCCCTTCAGCAGGGGAGATTGTCACCCAGTCTCAAGGAGGCTGTGGTGCGCCCCCTGCTGAAGAAGCCATCTTTGGATGTGGATGCACTCACCAGCTACCGACCTGTCTCTAATTTTCCCTTTTTAGGGAAGGTTATTGAACGGGCAGTGGCACTGCAGCTCCAGGCGCATTTGGACAGCATCATTTTCCTGGACCCTTTTAAATCTGGGTTCCGCCCCCAGCTATGGTATGGAGACGGCCTTGGTGGATGATCTCCACCGGGAGATGGATGCAGGATGTTCAACATTCTTGATCCTCTTGGCCGCATTTGACACCGTGGATCATGGGCTGCTGTTGAGATGGTTGTGTGACCTGGGGGGTCTGGATGGGACTGTTGTTGAATGGTTCCGCTTATTCCTCTCGGGTAGAAGCCAGTGGGTGGTGCTGGGGGCTGAAACATCTAGCCCCCGGGCCTTGACCTGTGGCGTTCTGCAGGGTTCGATCTTGTCTCCGCTGTTGTTTAATGTATATATGCAGCCCCTGGGGGAGATCGTGAGAGGGTTCGGGGTGCGATGTCACCAATATGCTGATGATACTCAGCTGTACCTCTCATTTTCAACTGACCCAGGTCCTGCTGTCTCATTACTTTCCCAACGTTTGGAGGCCGTGGAGGATTGGATGTGGCAGAACAGACTGAAGCTCAATCCTGATAAGACGGAGGTGATGGTAGTGGGTAGGGCGAGGGAGGTACTGGCTCCCCTGGTAGGGTGGGGTCCGCCCTCCTGTAGCCGAGCAGGTTCGGAGTCTGGGGGTGGTGTTGGACTCGGGGCTTCAGCTGGATCGGCAGGTAGAGATGGTGGCTAAGGCCGCTTTCCGCCAGCTGTATCTGGTATGGAGGCTGTGCCCATACATTTCCAGGCCTGACATGGCCACCCTCATTCATGCCTCCATCACCTCAAGGCTAGACTACTGCAATGCGATTTATGTGGGGCTTCCCTTGTTTCTGGTTCAGAGGCTGCAGCTGGTGCAGAATGCGGCGGCCCGTCTCCTTATGAGGATGGGAAGGCGAAAGCACATAACACCTGTGCTCCGTGCTCTGCACTGGCTGCCTATAGTGTGCCGAGCCAGATTCAAGGTGCTAGTGTTGATCTATAAAGCCCTGTATGGTCTGGGCCCCTCGTACCTTGGGGACCGCCTCGCCCTCTGCGCCTCAGAGCGATCCCTGCGGTCCACTGCAGGCACCTTTTTGGAGGTCCCCCGTGTAAAGCGGGGGGGGGGGGGAAACAATGGAGAGGGCGTTCTCGGTGGCCGGGCCGAGGCTCTGGAATTCTCTCCCAGAGGAAGCCCGTCTGACCCCAGGTCTGTTGGCGTTTCGGCGAGCCTGCAAGACCTGGCTCTTCGCCCAGGCCTTCGGAGGGGAGGGTGGGAGTGTGAAGTAGGGGAGGGATTTTTTTGAAGAGTTTTTATGTTGGGGGGTGTGTGTGTGTTTGTATTTTTAAAACATTGTTTTAATGAATTTTATTATTGTGTGTTTTTATGCTATAAGTCGCCCCGAGATGCCGTTGGCATGAGGGGGCGGCTAACAAATATTTATAAATAAATAAAAATACTACTTGTTCCACCCAAACACCATCATTCCAGCCGCTCCTGATTGCCTCTTATGTCTCATTCCACCCAGCTCCCTGTCATTTTAGCCTCTCCCAGTGTCTTCGTAGTGTCATTCCACCCAACCGTCCGTCTTTCCAGCTGCTACCGGTGTCTTTGTATGTGTCATTCCATCCAGCTCCTTTCCCTGTCTTTCCACTTCCTGTACATGACTGCCTCACTTTCCCCCCTTCCTGGCCTTTCTAGTCGCCCCTAGCCACCCTCTAGTGTTTCAGAACCTCCCCCACTTCCTTTGTTTCAGTTAAGCATCTGCCTTGTTTTACTGCCCATTAAGGGCTACTGACATTTCTAAAGCCCCATTACTTCCAATTGGTATTCCTGTTGGCTCTATTGTTTTCAATCAGCATTCCTTGTGCCGTGCTAGTACGTCTGCTGGGGAGTTGGCTTGGCATCCATACAACAATAGGGTTCGCTGAACTCCCCTGGTATCCGTACAACAATAGGGTGCAATAAATGGCTACAGTAAAGTGCCATACAATTGTGTGCAATAAATGCCTCTCGGGTCCGTACATCAGTAGCACTCATGAAAGCCTGTCTGGTATTCAATAAAATGTTAGTGAATCAGACAGCAAAGCTCTCTTTTTTGCTCTCCCCCATTTGCCAAAATGGGCACTTCAAAACATCAGAACTTTAAAACTATACAATGGATTTTCAAAACCTAAAACCACAAAATCCATTTGGGCCAGTTTTTGAGTACTGCTAGGTTTCTGAATACTGCTCCCAGTGTGAACTCGGCATCTGCAAAAATAAATAAATAAATAATTGCATAGGGGAGAAAATCTCATTCTGCCTCCAAAAGTCAAACATCTGCAACTTTCTTGTTTCTCTTCCTATTTTCCTGACGATTGGACAGATCCTACCCCTACCCAAACAGTCCTCCCTACCACATTTCGCATGATGGGAGACATCATCCCTATTTTATAATGAATAGAATGTTCGTGGGGTGCCATGGTGGGGGGCAGGGGGCGAAGTGCTATATAAAAATACAAAATATTATTAACTCATGCAGCTGCCGTAACTCTAATTTATGACTGGTGTTGCGTGCAACTTTGGAGGCTGAGGGACAAATCCAGCCATCACCAGCAATCATTTGGAAATTGTGGGTAGGAACTTCTTAGTGGTTAAGCATTTAGATAGTGCCGACCAGTGTACCTTGTACAGGACAATTATTTATTTGAAGCATCCCTACCCTGATGGGCTTCCAAACTAGGATAGACAAGGGGAATATAAGGAGAGAGTGGGATCCATTCATGAAGTGGTTTGAAGCTCTTGCATTGAGTGCTTCTCCATGAAGCCTGATTGGGAGTTTATTTTTTTATTATTTATTTATTACATTTTAACCCCGCCCCTCCTAAAAACAGCTCGGGGCGGCTCTAAGGTCACCGGTGCTTTTGGTCACTGACGATCACTGTGTTTGAGGAGAACCAGACTGTGGTGCGTGAACCATTTGACTCTGTAATAAGTGGCTTGTGGTCCCGGATTATCTCAATCTTAGCACTAGCTACTATTGTGAGAACATACGCACCCGGTTTTCAAACGCTCAGTGCTTTTGCCAGATCGATGCCCTAGACGCTCTTCCGAGCAACCTAATTAACAGGACCTCATTACAATTAAAATTCTATATTTACTACAAAGTGATGTGAATAATGCATTTGTGAACCACGTCATTTACTTCTGTTGATGATTCCTCTGATTAGAGATGTTGACTTTGAATACAGGGACGAGGGCACTGTCAGCTCAGAATTCTGCTTCTGGGGAGGGTGGAACTGTACGCCATCTTTTTTTTTATTATACTATTTAAAAGGTGGTAAGCCGTCATCTTGGTCAAGTTGTGTCTTGCATCATGTGGACCAACAGCTTGGGAAATTTGTCCCTAGTAATACAGATGCAGATGTTGTTGTTTCTTACTAAATACCTGCTTTGTAAATATGCTTCTGATTAAAAAAAATCTTGCAGCGGTAGAATTCAGAGTCTGATTCAATAGAGTGGTAACATTTTCCTTGTCTTAATCTGTGACACCTCATTATAACATGGGATTTGGGAGCCATGTCTCCTACCATGTAATAAACAAATCCATGCTGTAACAAAGATGTTTAAATTTGCATCTTTGGATGCATTGAATGATTGATTGCACTGTGATTTTCATTTAAAAAACCCCCCAAAGTGTACTGTGTATTTCATGAAACATGTTGTAAAGTGCATTATAACCAAATTTGTGCTATAACAATGGCTATTATAATGAGGCTGCAGTGTATCTACTTCGTATTTCTGTTTACCATATGTATGCTCCAGACTTGCAGAGTTATATCCTATTCAGCTTCATGAGACTACTACTTCTGTGCTTTGCAGGGTGGAGGCCACACTGAGTAGATTTTAGTCTTGTAACCTATTAAATTTAACTGCTTTAAATGCTACGCTGTTCTAAGTGGCCTTTTGATCTCTGGAAAACTGTACGCATTCTTCTCTTAGTGTCAGAATTAAACTGCATAATTTATGTACTAAGCAAGCATGGTAATCTGTGCATTCTAGCTAAAGTGGATAAAATAAATTTCTTGAAAGCTATTTTAATGTATTTATGATATAACCAACAGAATGCATTTTTACATTAACTTTATATTTTAAAAAACTCCATTTTCTTTTTGCAGGAGGCTAAAACCTGTTTGAATTATATAAAGTCAAGTTGTGTTCATTACATTCAGATGCACACAAAAATTATGAGCGTTTTAGAGGTAAAACATAATCTGTAATGCGGGGGCAAATCCCATCCTTGCAGGGCTCTTAGGACCAGAGTTTCTTGTAGGAAGGGGCATTTGACTGCCAGCAGGTTGTGGAGTGCAGCAACTGGGCCATTTGTGTTGGGGTGCAGGGGAGCGTCCGAGGGCCGTCTTGTGGCCACTAGTGGTCTGCAAAAGGCCCAGAGGCCTTCCCCCGACCCCTGCTGTAGTGTAGTTATACAACACTTGGTACTTACGCAAAGCCTATAATCCAAAGGTTTCCTTATACTAAAAGTGATATCCTGTGGGCGTATTTAGTTACTACTGACTTGAAATAATTGCCAGTTTTGCTGGTGGAGGTCTTCATTTTAGCATAGGCGTTATCTGCACAAACAAGTAGGATCTTACAAGACGGAAGAACTTTTGGCTTGGTCATTGCATTAGAGAACCTTGCTGTGTTTGCTTTTCACAAATGTAGTTGGATGTACGTAGCACCTACTAAATCCCATTTATCTACAGCACATAAGGAAAAATCTTTCGGAAAGCAGAGCTATAGAACGTACCTGGTTCAAAGGTGAGCGGTTTGAATTCTTAGCGCCCAGTTCGACCTGCACAGGTATACAGTTTTAAGTACAGGCCGTATGCATCTGTTGTTGGTTTTTTTTCCTTCCTCGCTGTATGGGGAAACTGCATTTTACGCTGAAGTCTCCTCTGACCTTCAAGATTAGCCTTGTGTAAAATCCATTATGTTGCAGTAGTACAGTCTGGCGGTAACGAGGTCTTTCCATTGGTCACGATTGCAGCTTACAAACCTAGGAACAGTGATGAATCTGATGGGACTTCCAGGGTGTAAGCCTTTTTGCCCAATGTGGAAAATCTCCACCTTTCTAGTTGCATACTCATGCCAGTAAGCATCATTACTGCTCAAGTTCAGATGGTTTACTGGTTAAGATAACTGACTTGGTTGCAAATGTGATTGTTTGTATCCACATCTCTGGTACAAACTCTCCACTACCCACACGTCGGCAACTCCCTTAGCCCTAGCACTGACCTCAGCACTGTTGGGATCCGGTACTGGCTTCTCAGCTGTCGACTCTGTGCTGGTTTCCCCATTTCTGCCACCCGACTTGGCATTGTGCCCACTGGCATCACATTGATACTACAGACTTCTATGACATGTAAGTTTCTCATTCCTCTGCAGTTTCTATGCACAGGGACAACGAAGCAGTAGAGGACTTGTCAGAGAAGATATCCCTTCTTGACCTGCTTGTTCCTTCCAACTATCACCTGATCTCACGCCTTCCCTTTGCTTCCAGGTTCCTTGAATGTGCTGTCTGTGCCTCCTATCTTGACTTCCTCTCATCAGATTCCTCCCTTGATCCCCTTCAATCAGGCTCCCATCCTTTCCGCTCTACTGAGAGCCAGTGACCAAAATCACCAGTGACCTAGTCAAGGCTGAGGGCCTCTATTTTGTCGTCTTGCTTGGTGTGTCTGCTGCTTTTGGCTCTGTCAATCACCCCCTCCTCAAGTCTCTTCACTCCATGCTTCCAAGGCGGCGGCGGCGTTGTTTTTTGTTTTGCACTATCCCCAAGGCTTAGCATAGTTCACAACAAGTAAAACCAACAACAAAGACGTCCAAAAACAAAGCTAACATTAAGAGTTGTTGTTGTTTTATGTATTATATCACATCAGCAATGTGCCTGCCACTGTACAATAATTAAGAGACTGATCTCCTTGCCACAGAGCTTACATTCCCTCTTTGATGAGGGAAGACGGAGATAATTGGGAATGTTGAGACTTGAGAAAAGACGGCTAAGAGGAGACACAATAGCAGTCTTCAAATAACTAAAAGGAGGCTGCAAAAAAGATGGTGGATGTTTGTTTTTCACTGTCAGAGAAGGCAGAACAAGAGGGAATGGGCTTAAATTGTGTCAAAGTGAATTTTGCTTAGATATAAGGGGAAACCTCCCAGCTGTGAGAACTATCGGGCAATGGAATAAATTGCCCAGGGAAGCTGTGGGAACTCCCTCCTTGGACATGGTGAAAACCTGACTCTAATAAGCATTGGTCTGTGAGGCTGTAGGCAGAGGCTATCCTGGCTTGGAGGTGGGGGTTGGATTAGATGGTTTTTGATGTCCTTTCCAAAGCCCTACCATTCTATGATTTCTTTGCCTCTGTGAACCCATTTGAAGACTTAACTATAATCCTGGGAAACCAAATAGCAACAAAGAGATGCAGTCGGTGTTCCAATCCCAAGTTTTTTTTTATATGGTTTTAGTAATCCCTTTATGTATTGTTTTATATATTGTTTTAACTATTCCGTGAGCCACCCTGAGTTGCCGTTGTGCTGGAGGGAGTGTGATACAAATTATTGCATGAATGAATGAATAAATAAATATAGTTCTGAAGCCTCTGTTATGGACACTGCTGCCTCTCAACCCCTTAACCCTAACTTTCAGGGACACTTTTTGCAAGAATGTTCTATTGCAGGTAATCCAGTTCTTAACAGACAAGAGTGCTGTAGAAGAGGTAACTTTGGATCAGTGTGGGAGGGGGTTCTACTCCCGTTGTATCATTGCAAAGAGAGATGGTGGGTTGAGAGAAAAATAGCTGCCTCAGTGATCCTCACCCCCCGGCATAAGAAAATCGGAAGATGTCTCATTCCGTGTAACAATTCAGAGGTTGCGTTGCAAGTGGAAAACCATCCTTATCAATACAAACTTCCATCCTTTGGCCCTTTTTGTAGAACTTCAGGTTTTCCCAAAATATCTGACTGCTGCAGCTGCATCATTTCAAAGAAGGTGGCTGCGGAAGACATGATTAGCTACTCAGGATCCTCTAAACCAGGTTTGAGGAACCTCAGGCCTCGGGGCCAAATGTGGCCTATAGGTAGTTCTTCTCCCCCCCCCCCCCCCCCCCCCCCCTTATGTGGCCCATGACTCCAGTTCCTGCTCCCCAGCACTGAAAGACTGAGCTCAGGTAAGGGAGTGCGACCTCTTATTGTTTTGGGGGGTGTAATGTCTTACTATTGGGGGCTGGAACAACAGGGTATGGATTGCCTGTTGTGACCTGTTGGGTACTTCTCCCAAGAGACACAGATTGTCCATTCTCTGAGTCAGGATGGTGGTCCTGATGGACCATTGGTCTGACCCAGTGCAGCACTGCTTAAGTTCTTATGAGCAGAGGAGAGGGCATGTACACATGGACAGGAAACAAATCCATGGTCTGGACCCTCCTCTTCTTGACTTCACCCTGCGACCCCCCAGAACTTGTACTAATTTTCAAAGTGGTTCCTGGAAGGGAAAAGGTTCCTCGTCGTTCATACTCTAGACAGATCAGCTCCATCATCCTCATGAATGAATATGGCAGACTTTTTTCAGAGCTATGGCTGGCCATCAACTGTTTTCATTTGACCCATGGGATTTTTGTTCTTGGAGTCAATGTTGGACTTTGTTCGAGCTTGGGCATTTTTGACAAAAAGCAGGTTTCTGAGGACTGATGTGGCTGTGTATATGTTTTCCATAATCTGCCTGTTCAGAGAGCAGACTTTTTTTTTCCTGAGACGTATAGGCCTGTTGGATAATGTAAGAATTTTATCTGCAGGGAGACTTCTTTTGCTTTGCCAGCCTGACTCTACTGGACCCAGTTCTAAGTAACTTTGAATTGCAGGCAACCATCTTGTAGCGTGCTGAAAGGTGTTCCTTTTTGCTCTTCCTTCCTCGTTCATCATCATCTCACTCTGCATGCACACGGCCTATGGAACAAATGGGAAGCCTGACCTTCCAGGAACAGGTAGCTGTTGGAAGGATCTCTTCTGTTTTTCTACAGCCGAGAGGCAAGATAGTCCAAATAGTCACCCAACCCCTCCCCTGAATGTGGTACATAGAAACATACGGAGGGATGGGGGGAGTGCATTATACCACTTCTGAAAGAGTGCTTGCTGTTTTGTGTGTTAATGTACTCAACACACCATTGCTTTCCTGGTAGCCCATCAGCTAACACTAGGACACACAGTGTAACCCACTTTGAGCCGCATAAAAGAGAATTTGAAATGGGTGCGGACTTCTTCACACCCAGTCTAGAGGAAATGTCCCCCCATCTTTCATTAGAGAGGAATGTTAATTAACAGATGTCTTCCTTCCTGAAGGGAGAAAGGACTAGTAGTAGTAGTAGTAATCCTTTCTATAGCGCTACTAGGCATACACAGTGCTTTACAGTCACAGATTTTTGGAGACGGGTCCTTGCCCAGTGCAATCACAAACACGGCGACACAGACACACGCGCACATTCCCATTTTACAGAGGGGGGAACTGAGGCGGAGAGCTTGTGACTTGCCCCGGGCCACCCAGTGAGTTCATGGCTAGGGTGGGATTTGAACCCTGGTTCAGCACCTTATCCAGTATGCTTTCCCTCATTCCCACTTCCCCAAATTCTACACAATAATGCTCAGAATGAGGTGAGAAGTTCTAGTGGCACTGTCATAGCCCAGACCTGCCACCCAGATCTCTCCTAGCAACGTCCAATTGGCAATGAATTCTGTCTCTACGCCAAGACCTTCTTTCACAGAGGGATGGGCAGATTAGGCATCCTGTTGTTTATTTATTTTATAAGTTTTTACCCCGCCCCTCCTGCCATGCAGCTCGGGGCGGTTATCAAGGCGGGTATATTGTTAGCTGATGACTTTTCCTAACTTTTCACTTGATAAGAGATTTTTGTCAATGACCAGTCACTAGAAAATCCTATGCCTTCAAGTGAAAACTTTTATTATTACTGTTATTTGATTATAGTGATGTTTCTCCTTAGTTGGTTTCCATGGTGGATGTTCTGACTTACCTGATTATTTGAAACAAGGAGGTTTCTCCATCTCCTCTGTTTAAGGGCAACTACCTGTCCTCTCTGCTCACCTTTTTCTGGTAGACCACTGGCCCTTGTTTTCACCCGTTAGCCCAGAGATTCTTCAAAGGCCTCATTAATCTGAATCCTTGATTTTAAAACAAACACACTTGCACCACTTTGGAAACATAACTGTTGTCTGAACATTTATCGAAGTGTATCCTGCCTATCTTACATTGTTACCCAGGAAACCATTGTAATCTTGATTAAAGAGCCAGAGCATGTAGTTCCTGTCGGTGTGCACCTTGTTCTTCTGCAAAGACAAAGTGGTACTTATGAACTCATTCTTCCTAAGGTGACGTTGGTGAAGACAAAGTAGTTTGAATGACACTGAAACCAGCAAATTGCTTTGTCGTTTTTTCTCAGACTTTATTCCAGAGGCTCCAACCCTCTACTCCTTCCCCTAATTGTAAAAAGGGCATTGTCTTTTTATGTGTAGTGAAAAGATCATACTCTTTGGGTTTTTTGTTTAATTATTATATTTTTTTTAAGGAGAATTAATTTAGGAAAGACATTTTTAAAGATCTTCTCAAAATGGATCATGGCTTATATTTTCTAACGTCTCTAGTCTGTCTAATAAGGAAGCCCTGAAGACCTAAAAGCTATTTTCACTGAACAACAAACTCCTCGGTAGTCTGGTTTTGTCGTGCTCCTGTGTTAGGGATACGCAGAGGCACTCCCTGGGTGGCAGTGCACATGTTCCCCAACTACTGTGTTCTGGAAGCAGATGTCATATCAGGCATCTGGTTTGTGGAGGGCAATGTTTCGATCCCTCTTTGCAATTGTTTTCCTTGACCTGTCATCCAGAAGTAGGGAGCACAGCTCATGACCAAGCCACAGAAAGAAATGAGGTTACTTCAGAAATGGCTCTGTCCATACCTTCTCTTCCGAGTCCTAGCGTTATGCTTGAGGGATTTGTGATGGGCTGAGAAGGAACATGGGTGGAGAATGGGTTTGCCTCCTGGTATAATATCACTTCAGTGTGTAAAGCACGTATGTTTTGAGGGGAGCGGGAGGAGCTGCTCCTATGAGTGATGGCTTCAGGAGGGTTGTGAATCATCTGATCTGAATTACGTGTGGTCTGAATGGCTTTCAGAGTTCTGAATGGACAGGGCACAACTCGAAGGACCTTGGCTATTGGCAGGGTGGCCATATCTTGCTTATGAACGTTGTAGGGCTGCATTGGTTTCATAAGCGTTCTCTTTTAAAGGGGAGGTATGTGACCAGCCTAGTTATAGGTGGGTAACCTTTATTTCCTTGCTGCCTGGCAGTTCACAATACTGTGGATTCTTGACAAAGGGACGGGTATGTCAGCAGGTAGAACAAAATACAGTGCACATCCATCCCTCTCTATTTTAAGAAGTGTCTATGGAAAGGGAGAAAAGGGCTTTCACATGATCCTTGAAAAGTGGTGAGATATGGAAGCTGATAACAGGCGCTCCACAGCAGGGCGATGAGCGCTCGGACAAGATTGTGTGAATTCACTGAGGTAAGAGTCTTGTGTTGAGAGCTCACTCCTGTCCCTGCAGAAGTAACTCTTACTCCCACTTACACTCAGTTTGAATAAGTGTAGAAGCAGGATTATTTTTAACGTAAGCGCTGCATTTGTAAGATGGCTTTTTTGTGTCTGCGGTGGTCTGATTGCTGTAGGGAGAGACTCCATATGCCCTTATCTTCTCCTACCTGAAGATCTCCATGAAGCTCAAAAGCTTGTACAAACGGAGCACTAGAAGTGGGTTCACTAAAAAATAAATAAATATTATTTTTATTGTTTTTATTTTGCATTTTTACCTCTCCCTTCTCCGGAGTCTCAGGATGGCTTACAAACATCACCAATTAGAAAATCATTTTTTATTTCTTTATTGGCTTTCGCCATGGCCAGAGAACGAAGACAAATATATACAAAACAAGATAAATTTAAATAAGTAAATAAAATTAAATAAAACAATATCAATACCAATAAAGATTAACAAAGTTCTTTAAAAAGATAAAATCCGCAAAAACCTCACATTCTCAAGAGCTAACCAAGATAAATTAGAAAATCAAAAATATAAAATACATTGAAATCCCATCATCCAACCTACAAATCCTCCTCCCCAGTCCCCTCTACTGAATCCCACCGAACCCTATCCCTGCCTGCCAAATGCCTGTCCAAACAAAAAAAGGTCTTGCATCTCCTCTAGAAGACGAACCGGTTGGGGCTGTTACATAAATAACTTAAATAAATAAAATAACCATATCTGTTTTGTCTGTCTTGTACATCGTGACCAACGTGGCAACCAATACTCCAGATATCCTTTATTTAGTAGGAGGCTGGTAGGCATTCCGGACAAGTTATGCGTTAAGATTTTAAAATACATTTTTATGAGCCATATCACTAGTACACCAAAGAAACTTGAACTTCTAGCATTTTTCTGCAAATAGCTGTGTTTTATCTGGAACCATTTTGGTCTGGTTTTTACTGCAGCCTCTCGATCTATTTTAAGATGCTTTTTATTCACTATAGTTTTGCTAGAAAGGAATATAATCTTCTGCTAAATGTGGGATTGATAAAGATGCTTTGCAGAGTTGTAACTATGGAGACTGTCCTGAAACAGAAGCAAATATACAGTAAGTGGATCAAATCTCGTAGAAGATACTCAATTTCAAGAAAAATTGAAGCTGCTATAGAAGTATATTTACATGTATTGTAGTGTTTCAGTAGCACCATTGTAGCGGTTTGTGTACAGGTTTGTCACCATAAGTGGGAAGAGAGTGCTTTGATCTATTTAATGGTGAAAGGTAGTAAGAAACTGCATTTTAATCTTTGAGGCAAACTCGGATTTTCTGTAGGACTCCCAGCATTTGGGCCATTTTGTTTTACTTCAACTTTTTGAAACTCTAGGATCTGACCCTTCTTACCAAGTTATACAACTCATTTACCGGGCTAGTGACCAAGCCATATTTCACATGTAGATAGATAGAAAATTGCTTAGCTTTCACTTAGCAGCCATGGCTTTGGAGTCTGAATGTTGCTGTGGGTCACAAATGGATGAGGAATATCATTTCAGAGGGGCAGCCCAGGCAGAGGCAGTCTCTTCCGCTACCCCCCCTCCCCTTTTTTTTCTGGCTACAGAGGCTGCTCGTGGTGCCCTTTGCTCCTTCCTCCTCCCATGTTGGTGTATGAGCTCTCATTCAGGCCTTTTCTAGCAAGTGGACCTCACAGGTTTTCCACCCAAAAGAAACTTGCCTTTTTTGTGGCTTTCTTTTCTTTTATTGTTGCAGCAAGACGTCGTTGGCTACAGCAAATCTGACCGGGAGCATGGACTGTGGTGGAGGAAGCCAATACCTGCTGCTGCCAGGGGGCTGTCTAGCTGTGCATGTACAAGCAGGGGTATGGGTGGGGGGCAGAGACCGAGACACTCAGCTTGAAAACCATGGCCAGTCTTGGAATTTTTGCGGGGCATGGTAAAAGATAAAATACAGGGCCCCTGCTGGTCCCGGCCCCTGAGGTAAATGTCCCCCCTGCCTGGCAGTCTCCCTAACCCCGCACTCCTGACTGTGTAGCCATTTCTGTGGATTGCTTGCAGCGAGCACATGTTTGATGCTCCAGATGAAGTCTGTCCTTGGGGGGCTAAGGGGGCGCAGCTTAGCTATGAGGACACTGCTGCTCCCGGGTGCTGTGAACGCTCATGCATTCCAATGCATTGGCTCCATTAATATTTCATAACAGCAGTGCTTCGACTTCAGCATCAAGAAGGGGCCTTTTAAAATAAATAAATACATAGGGAAGTTAATTTAAAAAGACTGTTTAACTTGCCTAACTGAGAGCCAGTGTGGTATAGTGGATAAAGGTGCTGGACTTGGAGGTGGGAGACCAGGGTTCAAATCGCGCCCTAGCCAATGAACTCACTGGGTGGCCTTGGGCACAAGTCAAAACCTCTCAAGAGCCTCCGTTCCCCATCTGTAAAATGGGAGTCTATGTGTCTGTCTATCCCTGTGTGTCCTCATCATCCTTGTCCATCTTCGATTGTAAGCCACCTTCTTTCTGAAAACTGTGACCGTAAAGCACTGCGTTCTCCTAGTAGCGCTATAGACATGATCATTAGTAGTCATGCTACGATATAAACTCCTAAGATCGTATTTAGGCACCCGACTAGAAGTAGGTGTTGAGCACCCAAGAGAATCCGCTGGGTTCAACGTGACTCCTCTCTTGCACCCTTTGGC
The DNA here is from genome assembly GCA_003113815.1 of Sphenodon punctatus. Lineage (NCBI taxonomy): Eukaryota > Metazoa > Chordata > Lepidosauria > Sphenodontia > Sphenodontidae > Sphenodon > Sphenodon punctatus. The sequence goes on along the minus strand of QEPC01000155.1, from coordinate 167,426 downwards.
GGTTATTCGCCTCGTCTCGGAAGTAATGATTTGGATTTAGCCATTGACGATTGGTTCCAAAAAATTGTTTCGCTTCCTGGGAAGGTCTTAAGGGATAAAGTGGAACCTGGGGGAGAGCCGTTCCAGCCGATAGCCCGTGCTTTCTCTCTCAATGTCTCATTTCCTTCGCAGCAGTGATGTGGGTTTTCTGGAAAATATTGAATTGGAAAATTTTCTTACTTGCGTTGACATTAATTTGCATAAGAATATTTTGAATAGGAACCTATTCCTGTGCAAAATTTTCTATAGCCCTGGAAACTTTTCCACAGAAAAATTTGGTTCCACATCACTGCTTTGCAGACCAATCCCCCCCACCCCAAAGTATTGGCTCTTGCATACACCAATTCCATTGCCCCACATAGACCCCCGCATTGCAGATACAGACCCCCTTCCAGTACACAATACACTGTCATGTTTACAACTTACCATTATCTGCCGCTTCTAATTCCAGCACTATTCCTATCCAACATTCCCTATTCTTTTCTTTACCTCATGTACACTTGACAAACATGCCTTTTCCCCCACACTTCATCACATACCTCTTCTCAATGCCCATATTCCTATTTAAAAATACAAAAAACCCAAATGTTGAAAATCTCATACAAAAACAAGCTGCATAAAATTTGTTGCTAAGTGGATTTTTTGTTGTTGTTGTTTGTTGTAGTGTCTGCACAAACTGCAACTTGGCACCCCGACTATGACTGAACACCCAAATGTTGGGTTACCCGTGTGTTCTTGCATGTGAGTTTCACACAAATTTGCTTTCAGCGTCTAGGAATCCATCCAAAGTACACACACCGAATTCTTAACAAATATGCTAAAAGAAAACATTGTTTGGCCTATTGCATTACCTACAAATGATGTTTTTATTAGGCACCCATATGGAGTGTGTTAGTCTTACGCCAGAGCGGAAGATCTCTTCTTGCGTAACTGAGTTCAACCTTTGCATCGTATGTCCATGAATGAACCTTGCAAGAATTTCATTATTTCATCCCCCCCTCCCCCCTCATCTATTGGACAATGATTAAGATCAGGGCATGAAATTTCAGATTGAGCTCGGGAGCAAAACAAAATCAGCCACCAGACCATATCCTGATATTAAACAGTTCTTCCCCACTAGCCCCCCTTGAACCAGTCGCCAGACTCTGTTTTGTGGGTGCCAATGCTCCCAGGTGCTTGCAAATTTCGTACCCTGGTTAGGCTGCATGTGGGAGACGCACACAGTAGGATCCACTTGAGTGATGGATTTGGCCAGAGACAGAGTGAGGTTGCTGCAGATATATGGTGCACCTACCTGTACAGCAGTTTCCCTGCCTGCTCGGATTGAACTGGTGTCGGGGGTGGTCTTGTGGGGGTCCTGGGGAATTCAATATCCGTGCCGACACCAGTTTTGGAGGGGCAGAGTCTGAGTTCATGACCACCATAGCAACCATGGGCCTGTCTGATAGTTGTCTGCCCTACCGATGTTGGGGGACATACCCTGGATGTAATATTTTGCACAGGCCTTGAGGTGGGGGAATCCGTTAGTGGGGGAGGTTTCAGCAGTGCCATTGTCCTGGACAGATCATTATCTCCTCCAGGCTGGTATCCTGGTGCACGTCGGTCTCTGGTGTGGTGCAGAGCCAGTTCTATTGGTTCACCCCCGGAGACTTACGGAACCAGAGAGGTTCCGGAATGCCCTGGGGGATGTTCCCTCTGATCTCGATGACCGTTCACTCGATGACCTCTTGGCCTTTTGGAACTCTGTGCTGATGGAGGCTATCGACTGTGCGGCTCCCAGGCATCTGTTTCTGAATCTCCGACAACGCAGGTCCCTGTGGTACACGGAGGATCTGCAGCGGACGAAGTGAGAAGGGCAGTGGTTAGAGCGATGGTGGCATCGTCGTTCCTGTACTGAAGTTGACCTATTGAGAGAGAGTCTGTTTATGTACTATGCAGTGGTGGTGCGTCCGCTAACTTATGTCCAGCTGAGCTTTTTCGGGTGGTGAGGGGCCTGGTCAGTCCGGCCTCCCTCCACCTGGATCCAGAGTTACCTGGATCCAGAGTTATCTAATGCTTGCTGTGACTTATTTGTGGACTCCTTTGCAGATAAAATCGCTCAAATCCACTGCTGTTTCGTGCTGCAGTTTTAACAGTGGGTGAACCAGAGGCAGTTGGAGCCCTGTCTTGTCCTGTTTTATGGGATCAATTTCAGTATGTGTCGCCCTCTGATGCAGAGGAGGTTCTGGGGGCTGTCCGAGCCACTTATTGTGAACTGGACCCATGCCCATCCTGACTGGTCAAGACCAGCTGGGAGATGTTGAGGCTGTTGCTGGCCGGGTTAGTCAACGCCTCCCATAGGGAGGGCAGAGTGCCGGATTGTCTCAAGGAGGCAGTGGTGCGGCCTCTGCTCAAAAAACCATAATTGGACGGTGACGTCCTGGGTAGCTATCGGCCGGTCTCTAACCTCTTTTAAGGGAAGGTTATTGAGCGGTTGGTGACTTGTCAGCCTCAGGAGCATCTGGATTGAATCACAGTTTCCTAGATCTCTTGCAGTCTGGCTTTCGTCCAGGTTATGGCACTGAGGCTGTGCTTCTAGCCTTGGTTGATGACCTCTCCCGAGAATTGGACCAGGGTCGTTTGACCCTGTTGATTCTATTAGATTTCTCAGCTGCATTCAATACCTTTTGATCATGAGTTGTTGGTGACTCGGTTGCGGAACCGAGCCGGAGTGAGCAGAACTGTCCTTGAATGGTGCCGTTCCTTCCTGGGTGGGAGAACTCAACGTGTGGTGCTGGGTGATCATTGACCTTCTCCCTGAGGCCTCATGTGTGAAGTCCCGCAAGGTTCCATCTTATCCCCGCTCTTCAGCGTGTATATGCAGCCTTTGTGGGAGGCTGTCGGAGGGTTTGGTGTAAGGTGTCATCAATATGCTGATGACACCCAACTGTATCTCTCTTTTTCGCCCAGGCCCGGCAGTCTTGGTGCTTACCCGGTGTTTGTCAGCTGTGCAGGGACTGGATGAGGGTGAGCCACCTGAAGTTGAATCCAGACAAGACGGAGGTGATGGGTGTGGGAAAAACCGGGGGAGTGATGGCCCCCATCATTGATGGGGTCCATCTTCCCCTGGTATCTCAGGTCCATAATCTGGGGCTGCTCCTAGACCCGCAGCTCCACCTGGATGTCCAGGGGGCGGCTGTGGTGAAGGGTGCATTTCGCCAATTACATCTGGTGTGACATCTTAAGTCGTATGTCTCAGACACGGACCTTGCTACGATCATCCATGCTTTTATTACCTCGAGAGTAAACTACTGTAACGCGCTGTACGTGGGGCTACCCTGGTGACATTTCGGAGACTGCAGCTGGTGCAGAATTCAGTGACTCGTCTTCTTAGGGGGACACGTTGTCGCGAACACATTACTCCAGTGCTCCGTTCTCTGCACTGGCTTCCAGTAGTCTCCTGGGCCCAATTCAAGGTGTTGGTTCTGACCTTTAAAGCCCTGAACGGTCGGGGCCCCACTTATCTGTAGGGCTGCCTCACCTCCTGAGTCCTGGATCGGCCTCTGCGGTCAGCCAGGGGGGCCCTCCTTGAGATCCCCCGAGTATTGACTACGAGGAGGGCGTTCTCGGTGGCCACACCTCGCCCTCCCGTTGGAGGTCTGCCTGGCCTAAGACCTCCCCTATTTCTGTAGACCGTGTAAGATCTGGCTGTTCCGCCGGGTCTTTAATGAGGGAGACAGGTGATGGGTGGGGGTGTTGGGGTTAGGGTTGGGTTGGGTTGGGTTTTTTTCTGCCTGGGTTACTTTAATGTGTTATATTTTGGAATTTTATGTGTGTTTATGATTATGATAGCCGCCCCAAGATGTGTAAGCTGGAGTGGGAGGCACAAAAATGTGAAGAAATAAGATAAGTGGAACCTGCACAACTTGAAATTCTGTTTTAAGTCAAACAGTTGCGTTCTCCTCAACACCAAGTGGTTAGCACCAAGTCTAACACGTGTATTACTGCTTGTATAGTGGATAAATCTAATCTTATACCTTGATAAGATACATAGTCGGAGTATACCATCTCCTTTAAAAGTATTGGTAACTTTGTGTAAATTAATGATTTGTTGACTGTGTGTGGCTAAAATATTGTAGTATAATGCAGCAGTGCCCCGGTCCTTCGCTTGCATTGGAAGTCCCACTGCTCCAGGTGGGCTGCAGGGAACCAGGGAATACTACAGCATTTTAACCATGTCCTGTCAAAAGCACATTAATTTACTCAAAGTTACTAATACTTCTAGCTGAGAAGGCAAAGTAATTCTTGTGTAAAACTTTCACAGACACTTTATTTAACTTCTGCATAAGTTGAATTTCTGATGAATGAAAGTTTTGTGGAGGTCACACAACTCAGTTTAACAATACCCCACTGTACAGGAACAATCCTGCAGGGCTTGGAAATGGGGAGAGATGGTGTGATGGGATTAGGACCGCTCTGCCCCAAATCTAGACTAGCTGTGACTCCGTTCCCTCTCTTACAGCTCCTCCTGGATTTGTTCTCCCCAGAACTCTTAGTCACCTTTGGCTCAGAATTTTCCAAAGCACAGAAAATACTTCATCAGGTTCATCTGAGTTTGTTGACCCAGAATCTCTCCAAACGGTGTTGTTCCAAAGTCAGGATTTCATTTAAGCATACGGCTTAGTTAAAAGCAGTTTATTATAGGAAATAAGATAAATATGTAATACAAGATTGTGCTCGGAGTGCATTAAATCAAATAAACATAATAGATAACGCCAATCTACCTTACTGTAGATTCGAAGTTAGCTTTACTCTATGCAGCTATATGCTTAAAAGTTGAATTCAGTCTTTGAATCTTTTCTCTCGAAAAAGCTGGTTCCAGCGTCTTGCTTCTATTACAGTTGCAAAGGTTTCTCTGAAGATCTCTTCACATCTCTTGGTCAAAAGGATCTCTTTCTTTGGTCCCAAGCATTTCTTTTTAACTCTCCATATTCTGTGCTTTTTAGGTATTAATTACTTATTGCCTTACCATAAGTTTACCTAGATGGCTTCTATGCAACTAGGTGTCCTTTTGAAGTCGGTCAATGCTAATTACTGGTTAAGGTTCAGCAATTTTCAGTGCATTGTCTCTACATATAGTGCCTTCTGGTGATACAATGCATTTTGAATCCAACCCATGGGAGTTCCATATATCTGTGTTGACATGACCTTCCCCATGTTGCCTGTGGAAAGTTCAGAGTTTCCTGTTTCAGTCTCTAAGCTGCTGTTTATAACTTTCATTCTGTCTTGTATAGTAGGTTTTCATAAAATCTTTCATATCATGGTTACATTCCTTTCTTAATATTGAACAATATGAAACCAAACATGGCTGTACAATACTAATAGAGTAGTTGTTTGTGAACATGTATGTTGGTTTCCTGATCTTTACCACAAGTCAAGTGGCTCTCAGGAGAAATGCTGCAGCCTGGTTTAATCTTTTGTCAAAAGATGCCTTGCAAGAGAAAAGACCTAGCAGAAGCTGTCCTTTAAAGATTGAACACTACAGTATGTCGCCACTTAAGTATTATTTTGCTTGTTTACTGAATGCAGTCGATAGAGCAGGTTTCACAAATTGTTCTTGTTGAGTAGAGAGTTGGCAAGACTTTCCTCTCACTGGGTCTGCGCTAAAAGCTTTTTGATCATTATCACTGGCAGGTGGATAGCCTTCCATCCCTCTCCTCTTCCCCCCTCCCCCCCAGTGGACCAAACGTCTGAGGTCTTTCCCCTTTGCTACACTGCACAGCTAGAACTCGTACGGAGGTAGCAGAAGAGTGTCGACTGTTAGCTTAAGGGCATTGTATTTCTTATTTTTCTTTGCAGACAAAACAGATTTGGTATGCCCTGACCTATTTGGGAGTGATCTATTTGATCCAACCTCAATAGGTCTCTGCTTTTTCCCCCCCTCTCCCCACTGAAAAAGGAAGGGCTTCAGAATCGAACTGCAGTCACCAGAGCAGAGACAGAAGCATTAGTGGTACCACATAAAGTGCATTCTCTGTAAAGAACTTGGCATTGCACAATAGCTTTCTTGTTAGTAACTGAAAATGGGCACATGTGACAACATCTGAGGGAGGGCTGTTGCTTGTTTTGAGGAGGCTGATGATGCATAGTTGGGGATGCAGCCGCTTTATTATATGACTGATCTTTCTTGAACTAAAAACCAGCAAATATATATTTCAGTCTCAGAACTGATATATACAGCTTGCCAAAGCTGATAAACTTTCCACCAGAGTTGAAGGAGTAAAATGTAAGGCTCCGGGGTCATTGGCGGTATGTACAGGATCAGGATTAGGCAAAAACAGGGACAGCTTGCCGCGAGCACGTTACACCAGCGCTCCGCTCTCTGCACTGACTGTCTATTATCTTCCGGGCCCAATTCAGGGTGCTGGTAATGACCTATAAAGCCCTAAATGGCCTGGGACCTGCCTACCTGTGGGACTGCCTCAGGCCCCGGGTTATATCGGGGCCCCTGCGGTCAACCGGGGACACCCAATTTGAGGTCCTCCGGGTGACAACAATGGGGAGGGCATTCTAGGTGGCTGCTCCTAGACTGTGGAGTCCCACCTGGTCCCAGACCTCCCCTCTTTCCGAAGACAGTGTAAGATCTGGCTGTTCCGCCGGGCCTTTGGAGAGGGAGATGGGTCGCGTGGGAGGGTAGGGGGTTCTGCCCTTTTAATATGTTTTCATATTTTAATGAATTTTTAAACTATATAGTATTTGCTTGTTGTATTATTAGTTTGTTTTTGTGAGCTGCTCTGTGAGCAGGAGGGTGCAGGGTAGAAAAAAAACTAACTAAATAAATAAAATCAGGATCCAAAAGGCATTGAACAAGTGGAACTGGCAGACCAGGAGCAATGTCCAACGCAAGTCAGGATGTCTGAGCCAGAAGACCGAATATGTCAAACGGCTTAAAGGGAACTCTGAAAATGTTATCCATATGCCACTCCTACAGATTTCAAAACTGCTAACTTTCCCTATTTATTTTTTTTGTGTGTGTGGAAAACGTGCTTGTTGGTCAGCATCCTAAGTGTTACCGTAATACTTTGATTTTTGCATGATTATGAAACTAAAATTCTACATCGATGATTGGGGCTTACTCGTCATATAAGAGGAATTACTGTTCAGATTACTGGTCAGTTAGGGAAGGGGGCGGGGGGTGGGGGGAATCACCAGTATTTTGGTCACTATGAGAAATAGTAGTTGGGTATAGTTTTGTGTAGATATTGTTCATCCTGCCAGTGAAATGCTTAAGGTCTCTTTCATGCCTATTTTTGCATAATTTTGAATGGCTCCTGTGATGATAACCACAATGCACTTTGGGGGGGGGTGGTGGTGGTGGTGGGGCACTGAAGTGTAGGGTTTGTAATTGAGTTTTTCTAAAGGGTAATGCTTGCAAAAGCACAGATGAAGGAATTGCATCTAAAACCCATTGTCCACATTTGTCAAGTGTGGAAACCTAGACACACCGTGCTTGGAAACAGGGGAGGCAAATGCTTTTACAAAGACTCTGCTGAAAGTTCAAGAAATTGAAAGTTACAATTTTCAGAACCTTCATTTTTCTTTGAAAAAACACTCCACTTTATTCTATTTCTGTGGACATTACAAGGATCAAAAACACTTATGCTAACTCGCTAATTTTTTTTTTAGGAACATAAAAAAGTGCCGAACTGGCTCATACCAATGGTCTAACTAGCCCAACAACTTGTCTTTGACGGTGGCTAGAGAAATGCACAACAGATAGTGATCCGCTTCCTTTTGTTAGCATCAGTCTGTGACAGTTGGAGATCTTGTTTCTTGACCAACGTAACTATACCCATTTGTGGACCTATCCTCTAATAACTTATCCTGTCCTTTCTCTGGACCCAGATGTTACTGGCCTTTACATTGTTCTCTGCCAGTGAATTTCACTTGTTAATTGTGCCCTGAATGAAAAAGTACTTCCTTTACTTTAGTTCAGTCTGGCGCCGGTTAGTTTCATCGGGCGTCCTCTATGTCTGTTACTTTGAGGAAGAGTAAATAACTGCTCCTTATTTACTTGTTCTGCACTGCTCATGATTTTATAAACTTTTACCCTCCTCTTCCCTTCCTACAGTTGTCCCTTCTCTGAGAAGATCCATCACTTTATTGACCCTCTCGTTGTCCAGAAGCCGTTCCGTATCTTCGATCATTTTTGTTGCCCTTTCCTTCACCGTTTCCAGTTCTACTATCATTTTTTTGAAATGGGGTGAGTGGGGTGACGAGAACTGCACACAGTTTTCAAAGTGTGGATGCACCATGAATTTATGTAGAGGCATGATGAGATTCCCTGTCTTGTTTTTTCTATCCCTTTCCCACCAGTTCTTAACCTTCTGGTAGTCTTTTTGATCACTGCTGCACATTGAGTTGAGCTTTAAATAAACTATCCATTATTAACTCCAGTATCATTTTCTTGACGTAACACATAATTTAAAACCCAGTATTTTATATTTAATAAATAATCAGGTGGAGGATCCGCACTCTACACTTTTGAAGATATTGTGCTATAAGTAATGCTTGCATTAAGGATGGAGCATTTTGACAGTCTTTTTATAAACATAGCTGGCTCCTTCTTGAATATGTAAACCCAAAAAGTAATATAGAACTTCCTAAAAAAATCACAAAAACAAAAAGCTCCTTTTCCTTTTAGTTACAGTAAACCAATCTTAAGTAGAGAGAGAAGCAGTTCCGGTCTGCACTGCTCCATCCTTTACAAAGCTATTGGGACGCTCATCCATTTGAGTCATCTAATAGGTGTCCTAATTATTACATTAACAAAGCATTAAGTAGAATCCTTGCCTTGTGTCACAAGAAGTATCTAGTTCAGACTTGATATTTATTTTAAAACCGGTGTCGGAATTCTAAGTCACTTCCATCAGGCTGTACTCGAACTGAATAAGAAGAGTGAGAAGAAACTTTAAAATGGTCTAAAGGCCAATATTTATGTGGCTTTTACTTAAAACGTGTTGTGCCAGAGCTATAGACTTAAAAAATTTGAATAATGATGGCAAATGAGAAATGGTGGTAATGCCATTTACACATGCAGCATTAGTAAGCCTGATGTTTTCCAGTTCTATGTTTAGTTAACTGGATTGTGATGTTCTTTATTTTGGGCTTTGTCTTTTTAAAATTCTATAGAGTGCATTTTAAACTTGTTTCTTGGACCATGTCCCTACCTTCCTTGCTTGTGATGTGGTGGACAAAGCTGCTTTTCCTTTGTGATTACACATCTCTGTGGAAACCAGGTGGACCATGTAGAAAGTATCAGGCAAAAGATTGTGTATTTTTTTTAACTGTACTTAAAGTGATTTTTTTTAATAAATAAAAGGATCTTGCATCCTGTGCTGTACAAACAGTATAGCTTGAAAACTGTGGAGGAGCTGGCACTTCTTTTGTAGCATGTTCTGTTCTTTCAATAACAATTAGATACGTTCTTAGAGGATAGGCCCAAGACAGGCTATTTGTCAAGCTGGCCGAGGAAGAAATCTGACTGTTGGACAGTCTGGGAATGAATATTGGAGAATGGGTCACTCGCTTACGACTTCTCAGAAGTGACCAAGAATGGCCACTGTTGGCGGAAGGATGCTGGGCTAGATGGACCCTTGGTCTGACCCATTATGGCACTGCTTATGATTTTGTTGTTTGTGTGTTTTTGCCATATTTATACACAAATTATTAAGTCTTTCAAGTTTTGCATTTGAACATTACTTTCCTTGGTTAGGTTGTGTTTTTGTTTTTTAAAAAAAAATCTGTGGTGGGAGCAAAGTAGTTGTTGAGGAAACGGCGTGCTCTTTTTGAGTGAGACACAGTTTAGTTTCTATCTGCATGTATGTGTTCTAGTGAATTGCTCTAGAATGTCATCTTCTTACAAGACATTGTGTTGCCCTTATTTATCATTCGAGTCCTAGAGAGAGGGTGCTTCAAAGTGGTATCTATCTATCCAGGACATGGGGAACCTCCGTTCAAGGTGTAAACTTAATCCATGGCTGGCTTTTTGTTTAGTCTCTCCACCCCACCCAATTCCTTGATCTGGCCTGTGATCCAATCCCTCCTCTCGTGCACTGAAAGAGTGAGCTTAGCGGAAGGGAATGGAGATTAAGGTATGCATTCAAGGATAGGGGATCGATCGCATGGCATAGCTCCACAATCTGGACCCTCCTCTTACTCCTGCTTTTTTTGCAACCTCTTTAGTGCCCCGCTCTTGACTCGTGTCCAGCCAGCAGAGCTTGTTCAAAGTGGTCCTCGGAACAGAAAAGATTTAGAAATATCGGTGAGTGAGGAGGCAGCGTATCGCGGACCATTGTGTAAAACAGGCATCCTTAAGTCTCAGGCCACATTCCTTCCAGAATTACGGAACTCTCTCCTCTTGGAGGTTCGTCTAAGCCCGAGCCTGCGCATCTTCTGGAAGCGATGCGAGGCCTTCCTGTTTGGCCAGGTGTTTGGCAGGTAGGGATAGGGTTGGATGGGAGTGGGGCTAGGAAAGGAGCTGTGGAAGGAGGTTAAGGGGATTTTTAATGACCTATTTTTGTTTCCATAGATTTTCTTCTTTTTTTTTTTTTTTTTTAAATGTTGTAAGCTGTCCTGAACCTTAATAGAAAGGGTGGGGTATAAATTTGAATTAAAAAATAAATTTCCTTGGTCGTTGTCTTAAGGATCTGTTAATAGATCCAAGCCTTTAAGGGCAGAGGCTTCCAAGCCATGGGTTTGGAGCTCAAGTGGTGGCGTGGTACAAGGATATTTTGTATCTTTGTGTTTGGGTAACAGAATTATATGCCCATCTCAAAACCGGGTGATGCTGGCAGAGCTTTGGGGGACCACTGCATCACCTACCTGCTAGCCCACTGCCAGTGGCTGGTGCATAAAGAAAAAGGTATCATTATTATTTTATTCTTATTAGCAAGCATTTATATAGCGCCAGCATTGTACCTGGCACTTTACAAATTAATTGAATAGGCACGGTCCCTGCCCTAGGGCTTACAATCTGAGAATTAGTTACTTTGCCATTTCCCCCCCCCCCCTTTCTTATTGATGGTGATGGTGTGGTTCATTTGTCAACACTTTTTGCTAGTATTCTTGATGGAAGTATAAGGTGGATGAGAACTTTGCATTTAAGAATGGGTCTTGACTTTGCTATTGGAATAGCACTTGATGAAAACTTCAGTTTGCTTCAAAGCAGAACTAAGGAAGTAAAAGCATTTGTCCTGCTAAAATAGTGGATTCTACTTGTTAACAAAAGAGTTGGCAATGATACAAATCTTTTTCTTTAAAAAAAGCATTCTGTTGTTCTCTTGTGGGGAAACTCAAATATTTTATAAACTAAGAATAAATGAAACCAAACAGGTAGGTATCCCTAATGTTTTGAGAATTTTTCAACTGTGGGACACATGGAAGTTGCATGTGGTTTTCACGCACGTCCTTTGTCCCATGCATAGCTTCTACAAAGGCCAGGTGTCTGTGCTTAGCAAGCCTTTGGCCCTTGGCGTCTTGTTTCATAGCTTCTCATGCTCTTGTTTCCTTTGTAGAATATAGCAAATAAATGACTATTTCTTAACCTAATCCTGCAGCCTGTGCCTACAGTACTCTCCAACTGTTGCCTGAAGTACATGTCTTTATTTTTATTTATTTGGAATAACTACATTTTTAGTGTCCTCCTTCCCCCTTTGTCTCGGAATATTGAGACCGGTGGGGTCTGATGCTGATGCTGCCTAATGCATCAGTGCATTTAGCCTTCAGGGAAGTGCGAGGTAAAAACGCCAATAAATAATTAATGCAAGGTCAGTGGCGAATAAAACATCAACCATCTTTGATATTACTCAGGATGAGGCTGCTGACCTCATAAGCATTACAGAGATCTAGCTGGATGAAAGCATCTGGCCTAGGATTGGGGGTTGGGGTGTGTGTGAAGTGCCAGTGATCTGTAATGACACCTTGGCCTTTCTAAGGTATCCGTTGCCCAATTCATCCAGTTTAGAGTGTCCACCTTGCGTTAGAGGCTGGGGATAGTTTGGGGATTCTGCTGATGTACCAATATCCTGCTGAACAGCAGACGCCCTGAGGTTATTCAGGCTTGGGTGACTTTAACATGCATACTGAGACTAACCTTCCGGGACTAGAATGGAACTTAATGACCTCCACTACAACCATGGGCCTATCTCAATATCTGGCCCGACATATGAATTGGGATGCACATTGGATTTGATGTATTGCACTGACCTAGAAATGGGTTCTGATTATTGGGGGTGTTGACTGACCATCCCCTCTTAAAGGGCCAGATCTCTGCCCTCCTCTGTCTCTGTAGTGGTGGACCAGTTAAGTTGGTCCACCCCAGAGACAAATGGATCCATTTGGTTTCCAGAATGCTCTGGGGAATTTACCCACTGACCTTGATGGCTACATGACATGGTTTTCTTGTGGAATGACATCTTGACTGTGGCCATTGACATGGTTGCACCCAGGCGTCTGCTTCTACCACTGCAATATCATAGGTCCCCCTGGTATATGCGGGACCTGAGGCAGTTGAAACGGGAGGGTAGGTGGTTAGAGAACCGGTGGCGCTCGACTCGTGCTGAAGCTGAGCAATTGTGGCATAGATCATTTCTGAAGGTGGTGAAGAAAGCTTTCTTTGCTATCGTAGCATCTGTAAAGTCTCATCCTGCAGAGCTTGCTGGGTGGTGAATGGCCTGGCTCATCTGATTCGTCTCTGCTGTGAATTAGTTCGCTATTGCCCGCTGCAACGATTTTATTAATTACATTGCAGACAAAAATCTGACTTTCACCACAACTTGGGTGCTCCTGCTTTGACTGCAGTGTCAGAGTTTGGAGTTGTGAAAGCTCAGTTTTGTCCTGTTTGTTTGGATCAGTTTCAATTAAGTGTCGCCTGCTGATGCAGAGGATGTGCTTGGAGTGCTGCAGGCAACCAATTGTGAATTACATCCTTGCCTGTTCTGGCTGGTTGGTAAAAAAACAGCCGGGAGATATTGGGGCTGTCGCTTTCTGGGGTTGGCAGTGCCTCTCTTCAGAAGGGTATGTTGTCGGATACCCTTAAAATTGCAGTTGTCCAGCCCCTGCTCAAGAAACCATCTTGGATGGTGCTAGCTGCTATTCTCTCTCTAACCTTGCCATTTTAGGGAAGGTTATCAAACAGCTTGATTGCCCAGCAGCTTCAGGCTCATCTCGATAGTATTGGATACTTGGACCCATTTCGGTCAGGTTTTCATCTGTGCTACAGCGTGGAGACTGCACTTTTGCAGCCTCGGTCAATGATCTACACTTGGAGGTTGACAAAGGAAACGCCCTGTTGACCTTGTTAGATCTTTTCAGCGGCCTTTGATACAGGTGATCATGAGGTGGTGTTGACACAACCACGGGTCCTGGCAGGGGTTCACAAGACTGGTCTTGAGTGGTTCTATACATTCCTGTCAGGGAGGTACCAGTGGGGGGATCTTACTCATCATTCCCTCGGGACTGCCCCTGTGGTGTCGTGCAGGGTTCCATTTTTGAGTTGCCCCCCCTCTTGTTCAATGTATATCCAAGATCGTTTTGGAAGTTTACAGTAAAGTGCCAGCAGCATGCTGAAGACACCCAGCTCTATCCTTTCTCTTTTTAAAAAAATAAATAAAGAAAAAATCCAACCCAGTTCCTGTAGTCTTGGTGCTTACCCAATCCTTGGCAGCTTTTGGGGACTAAATGAAGGCAAGTTGATTGAAGCTGGATCCAGACAAGACTGAAGTGATGATGGTTGGCTGACCTGTTGTTTAAAGGGATTTTAAATGTATTTTAATGTATATTGTGTTTTTAACATTGTAAGCTGCCTTAAGGGAAGGGTGAGGTAAAGATCAAACTCTTTATAAATGTAATCTCTCCCACTCCTAAAATGTCCCTCTCCAAAGCTATCCTCGCCCATCAAATGCCAGATATTTTCCTATCTTTTTTATGGTATGTGTTTTTTGTTTCTTGTTTGTTCCATCTCTTAAAAGCCTACTTTGATTCTAAAGTCCTTCACAACCAAAGTATCTAAGAGCTTAAGAATCAGAAATGGCAAAAGTTCAGTGCTTCAAGTTGATGATGGGTGGGGGGAGAATCTCTTCTCCTTGTCCTGAGGCAGTATTCCATCTAGGCTTCAAGCTGTCATCCGTTAAAATGGGTGGTGTGGAATAACCTGTCTACCCATAAGTTCAATGGTCTGATCTGTTTTCTGTCGCATTGGTGGTTTCCCACATTATCTGTTTGGTTAATATTTGCTCTTCCCAATTAGTGAAAGTGTTACCAATGTATGATCCTTTTGCATGAAATAATCTCAGTTTTATTTAGAGGAACTGTTGACTGTGCAAGAACCATCTGTTTGGCAGCTTGAGTATAATTTGTGCAGTGAAAAGTATAATTTAAATGAAAATGCTAATGCATCACATTTTCACTGTTTCTGAATTGACTGAGATCCCAATTGTGCATGTATTACAAATCCTATTTCCCACTGGAGTTTGGCTTTGGAAGTTCCTCCTAGGTGGGACAGCTCAGTTACTTGCCACTAGATGGCATTAGGATCTTGCAGAGAAAGACAAGCATCAGCACCACTTCTACGTTCAATCATGGGCATGACTCCCAACGCTGGAATATCTACCAGTATATGTCTGTAGTTGGTGAAATAAGGAAGTAACACTACTTGAGTGCATCTGAGAACCTCTAGTGTCTTGGTATTGGTTTCATTTGAGTTAGTAAAATGAAAAAGCTAGCTTTTGAAAATAGAATGGACTCGTGAGGATTTATTTGCGCAGATATGTCATGGCCGGGGGGAAAAGTGGTGCTAAGAGAATTCCTTTAAACTGTCTACAACTGCCCCACCATTGTCCTGTCATCCAGGGTCCCCTACTTCCTAAGAATGTGCCCCTGCGACTTCTTAACTTTATGAATGTAACTCTGTCTCTCCTCACCCATCCTAGATTATAAACCTCCACCTGGGAAAGGGACATTTCTTTGTTTGGTGCTAGACACATGGCCAGCACTACATAAATAATTAATAATAGTAGGTCTGATTTTTATCGAAATACTTACAATCGTTTATAGGAGCCATAGATGGCTGTGTGTTGTTGTATTTTTGTTAGTGGGTTCCCACTCAATCCCCTTCTGCAGAGGAAGCCAGAAAAGGAATGGTGAGCCGCCTTTGCCATCTGCAGGAAAACTGGTTGGTGGGCAGAAAGTTGGAGGAGTCGTCCTAAAGATACGTGAAGCCATGGAATTGGAAACCACCTCTTCATTCCTATGACAAATTGGCTCCTACACCCAGTTCCGTGTCGGTGTTACCCATGGCTTGCTCATCAGGATGCTCCTGAGAGGGGAAAAGACTTGAGACAATATTGACAATGTAGTATTTTATATATTGCCCTTGAGACCAGCACAACTGACTTGTAAATCCTGCTATGTTATAGGAATAAGAATCTCCACCCCCACCCCCCCAATTCCTGTCTGCGCTAAATTAATTACCACAGGAATATTATAATACTGGATTCTTTTGGGAGGAAGACTGGCTTTTTAAAATCTGCCTTTTTTAACTTTCTGAATACAACTGGACATTCTGGCTCTGAAGCTTCTTTTAAAAAGGCGTATTGAGCGCCATATAAATCGGAGCTCATACACGAACAGGCCTTGGTTGTAACTGTCATTACAAATCTTTGTCCTTTCTCACCAGTCCGTTGCTTTATCTGCTGTGAAGGTGCCGTTTATTTCTCTCGCTCAACACATTTCCCATAGCACATGAAATGGAATTAATAAGGAATATTCCAGCTTGTTAGCTGTTGATTTCTATTGCAGATTAAATTAATAGAATTATTTGAAGGAATTGTTGATAAACCAATTTGTCATGGAAGAAATGAAAGGTATGACATCAATACAGAAATATAGATGGGACATAAATGGGAAGAACTGGGGTCAGTCTTGATTTTTGGGTGGTCTTTGGGAGGGTGTAGGCCAACATTCCTCTCTCCCTCTCCTCCTTTTTTATGATTGATTGGGTTTGTTTTCCAAATGTCAACAGAACCAAAATGTACCTAGTGGATAGTATTAAATGGTGCAATAAACAGCTGGATGCCAATGTTTTCTTCCTGTAGATGGCTATGTAGAATGAGCTATTATGAGGTGTCAATTGAAGACACATTAGTGTTTTATCCACTTGATACCACTATTCCAGAACTAGTGCAGACAGCTTATTCCATTCCTGAAAAAGCAATGGAGTTTTGTACGTTTCTCCGATTTAGTATTTTTAATGGATCATCAAAGATGATACACCTGGCGAGGGACAAGAACATGTCTTGAGTAATATCATTCCTGGACTAGAAAGTGAATAACAGGAGCTCCGCAACCATTCTCTACATAGCCGTATTTTAAAGTTCATAAATGTGTAAACTTGGTCATAGGATTAGGGGGTGGAAGAGAGAACATAAAAGGTCTACTCTAGGGGTTCTCAAACCAGGGGTCAAGACCTCAAGAGGGGGTTGTCAGGCTACTAGCAGGGGGTCCCAATGAAACTGAATCTACACAGAGATGTTCCAGAGTGGGGTGTATGCCCGAAGAGGTTCAGGTACTGCTGGTTTAGTGTGCCTCACTGCATTGAGGCAGGAATAATTAGACCTAATAAATCTTGATAGCTATTGAAAAAAAAAAAAAATACTTCTAGCATGCAGTTCAGTCCTTGGCATAAGGTTCCACAAAACCTGTTATCTGTTTCGTTTGTATGACCGTTCGTAGCCAAACTCTTCAGTAAAAAAACTTGCAGTATAACCAGTGATGTGATACATTGGAGGAGGGTGTGGGGTTAAGGTTACAAATCTGTAGTCCTGGGCGCTTTTACAGGAAGTACTAACAATTTATTGAAACTAACTGAGATTGTGCGAATCAATTAAACACCCCCCCCCCCCAAAAAAAACACCCCCCAATTTGGATCCAGCCTGGCTTGGTTCAATATGCACGGCTTTGATCTGAACCCTGGTCTCCCAGAAATATAAGAAAGGGTAAAAGCTGGAGTGAGGTAAGAATGGGATACAACTACAGTAAAGGTAAGACTCTGGGGTCAATATATTTCCCCATTTAGCTAATTAACTGCTTTTATCTAGGGGTGAAACGAATAGTAAAACATTTATTTGTGAGTATAACAATGTGGTGGGAGACACGGTCTAATTTATTTATTTTTAAATTCGAATGTGTTGTATTAATTTTTATTTTTCACACTTATACCCCGCCTGTCTCCATAGACTCAGGGTGGCTTACAACGTTAAAAATATAAAATGCAATAAAACAGATTAAAATCTCTTAAGACCCCACCGTCGCCCCAACCATACCACTCACCCAATCCTATTCCTACCTGCCAAACACCTGGCCAAACAAAAAGATCTTGCATCTCCTCCGGAAGACTAGCAGGCTTGGGCTTAGGGGGATCTTCAAGATTCCAAGGCCGACCTCCAAGGGGACCTCCAACAACCAAGAACACCCCACGTGTACGCCCTCGTTGTAACAACTTCTTGGGCAGTTGGCACTTGCAGGAGGGCACCCTTGGCTGACCTCAGAGGCTGTGACGGGACGTAGGGGAAGAGACTATCTTTCAGATACCTGGGGTATCATCGGTAAGATGGAAATCGTACGACAAAAGCAAGATTAGATAAATCCTATGGAACCAATGACCATGGCAGGCAGTAAATTGAAATGGCAGATGAAATGGGTAACTATCAGTAGGGCTGATGTGGCAGCAGCTGTTACCGCGCTGCGATTCCATTCCGCTATTTCGGAATTGCCCGTGCCACACCGCGGCTTTTCTGCTGACATTCCGCTAATTCCGCCGGCATTCTGCAAATTCAGAAACTATCGAAAAAATTGTGGAATTGTCGGAAACTGTCAGAAAACCGCTGCTCTGCTATTTTGTGGTGCTGGCGGAATGGCGGAAGTAGCGGAAATGTCATGTTTCTGCTATTTTGCGAAGCCTGTGGAAGTAGTGGAATGAAATTAGCGGAATGAAAGCCTCTGCCATGCCATACCACTAATTGCGGAAACACTGTTTCCGGCGGAAATAGCTACCGCTGCGACATTCCACTACAGCCCTAACTATCAGAGCCTCATCGAGAGGCGGTGTCTGCTGCTGTACAGCAAATTACACATAAGGCTTTTATACTCGTGTCTGGGCAGTATTGAAGGTGATTGGGTGGGAGCAAGGTATACATGATGAATAGCTAGAGTCTCTAGTAAAGCTAAAGAAGTCTCCATGTCAGTAAGGTCAGTACATTTTCATGGCGGTGATAAACTGGAACAGACTAGTTTTTCCCCCTAATACCCAGCCTTAGGTGCAGGAAGCTTTCTCTTACTTGTGTTCAAATCATCGGTTTCTTTTGGGTTACTTGCCTTGAGAGAGAGACAAATTTTCCTCTCTCACAGAACCTCTCTGCATACAAAGAGCCCCGTGTGGAGTCCCGCAAGGTTCTATCTTGTCCCCTCTCCTGTTCAACGTGTCTATGCAGCCATTGGACGAGGTCGTTCGTGGGTTCGGTGTGCGTTGTCGTCAGTATGTTGTCTTGAGTAATATCAGCAGTATGCTGTTGACACCCAACCGTACCTGTCTTTTTCAACACACCCGGACCCAGTCGTCTCGGTCTTACCTGGTGTTTGATGCCTGTAGGGGACCGGATGAGGACGAATTGTCTGAAGCTGAATCCTGACAAGATGGAGGTGACGCTGGTGGGTGGGGTCAAGGGAGTGGTAGCACCATCATTGACGGGGTCTGCCCTCGGTTGACTCCTCAGGGCCATAGTCTGGGAGTGCTCCTTGACTCAAGAATCTGCCTGGATGTCCAGGTGGAGGCCATGGTGAGGGGAGCATTTTGCCAGTTTTATATTATTTATCTATTAATGTTTTGTATGTATTTCTGAGCTACTGTGGCAGGACGGGGTGGCCAAGAAATCTAAGTAAATAATAATAATACAAAACTGCTTAAGCCTGTGACCAGATTTCATGAGATTCAGGTTATTTTTATTTTAGCAAAATTTATATCCTTCCCTTTCCCTAAGGCTCAGGGGCAGCTTACAGTATGAAAACACTAAAATACATACAAATCCCTTTAGAATAACCCCCCTCCCCCTCCCAATTCCCACCTGCCCACTGCTTTGCCAAAAGGAAAAGTTGTACACTGCTTCCAAAATATGCACAGGCTCGGGCACCAGTGGGACCTCGTGGGGGGGGGGGGGGGGAGGGCACAAGTGGGGCAGGCTCCTTTTGAATGAACAAGATTGACAGGTCGTATCTGCAAGAGAGTGCTCCGGGGCGACTGCAGGAATGGTGCTCGATTCTTCTACAAACTTGTTCCTTGACCTTATTCCTGTCGTGCAGTGTTGCTGCCACTTCATATTTTCCTTGCAAAATAAACGAATTAGAACACTGTATAAGAGGAATTGTTCCTTAACCCTTTAAAACATCTCTTTTCAGTTGACTGTTTTTCTTTTTCCGTTCTCAGTTGTGATCCTGTCATTAATCTAGTTTGTATTTCCTTTTTGCATTTCGCTTTCATTGCGTACTTGCTGAAAACTATATAGAGATGCTATTAAAAAAAAAAAAGCCTTAATAAAGTAGGAATATTAATTTTAAAGGCTCCTTCCCCCCCCCCCCCAGTTATTGCTTATATTGGTCTGAAAATGAGGTGTGACTTCTGGAAACTTGGAACAACCATAAAACGTGTACATAATTTTATATGTCCATGAAATGGAATGTAATGAGAGGAAGTTTTTATTTTTGTTTAAAAAATAAACAAAGCGATCACAAAGTCTGATGTGTTAACACTGCACACTAAAACTTCAGTATGCTAAACTGGGCTTGTCTCCCTTGTTACAGTTAGTGACCAGTACTGCCTGATCAGCTGTGAATAGATGAGCTAATCTGTGATACAAGAGTAGGAATTGTTTGATCAACTGTTAATAAATGCTTACTCTGGAGAGTACTACAGCTCCTAGCTTCTAATAAAAGTATAGGTAGCTTTTCCGATAAGAAATAGTAACATAGAAAATGAACCTCCTTGAAACAATTCTCCAGGTTTTGCTTTTTCACCATCTGTATCGACATCTTACATTCTTAAAACGATGGTGTTAATAGACACAAAATGGACTCTTTTTTTCCCCCAGTCAACTTCTTCTTTCCCCAATTCCTACTCCTCAGTGACCAATAATTTTCAGCCTAATTCCCAGTAGAATCTCAAGGGGGATCCACGCGGGTTCCACACGGCACAATGTGGCCTCAATGGGTTTGTGCGCGGCGTGTGCGGGGCATGGGAATTGGCCCCAGCGCATGGAATATATTAAGTGTTGTGGGGTTTTGTTTGTTGTTTTTAACTTTTTATTTTACACCGGGAGCTCTATCTTAAGCTATTCATATGAATAGCTTATCTTTGGAACCGAGAACCGGATATGTGTGTTCTTTTAAAAGTCTGCTTCCTCCTTGGATGCCAGACAATTACTTCGGTGGACATGGAATTTGATTTTATTTATTATTAATACAAATAATATTTCTATAGCACTAGCAATGTACCTGGTTCTTTACAATAATACAGTATAGAAGGGCGTGGCTTCAAGAATAGTACTATATATTTATGATATTATGTTGTCTTTGCAGCCTTTTGGGGGTGTGTGTGGGGGGGATGTTAATATTTTTGATTTGGGGGACAGAAAGGAAAATAAAACAAAGCTATACTCGAATGTTTTATCAGGGATACTTTAACTCAATTCTGCTAACTTAGTAGGTGTTGCAAAGTTTATAAAAAATCATTCAGGGGTAGTAGTTGAAAACAAAGGCTTCCAGTTCAAATGTAGATTCACTTTGTTTTGCAGTTGCTCATTTACATTTTTGTTCAGGAAATATCAGCTAGTGTTTGAAGCCAGGCACGATGCATTACTTTTGTAGTATGGGATTTTAATTGCTATTTGCATACTGTATTCAGTACTTTAATTGAATCGTGTTTAGAAATTTTGGCTTTTTAACACGTCATCTACCTTAAAAGTCTGTGGAACAATATTAAACTGGGACCTACTTCCTAAGGCTTTTATTTTTGAAGATGAAATGATTGAGAAACCAAACTTGTATTTGAAAACACAGCATTCAAAGCCGTTTGCTGTACCTGGTTTTTGTTGTGATGGTGATGTTTTTTTCCCAAATGCTAAGTGTTAATTCTGAATTCTGAACTTGTCTTAACTGGTAATACATTTTTTTGAAAAGATAACTTAAATTACAAACGTACATAAATGTAGATGAAAGCATAATCCTGACTTGGGTCTTAATGTGGAGGCTGGTCTGTATTCAGTAGAATTCTGTGCATGTTCAAGTATGTGCCTGCGAGTGCAGGGTTTTAGACCGTGGACAGTAACATTACAGACGGTCATACTCGGTAAGACCAGTGGTCCGTCTAGTCTAGCAACAGATGCTTCAGTTGGGAGACAAGAACATCAGTTTGCTGCTAGTTTCCAACAGTCACATTTTCAAGGACACTGGAAGCATGATGTCCTACTTCGATCCCTTCTGCCAAAGAGCAGTTGATGATTTTATCCTACGTGACTTTGTGTAACCCTTTTTAAAACTCGGTACTTTTTGGCCTTCAGCATCCCATGCTGGTGAGTTTCACAGGTCGGTTATGAAGTGTGGAAAAATACTTTTTTTTTTGTTTGACTCCATTCTATTGCTAGGTCATTTCATTAAATACCCTTGTTCTTGTGTTACGAGAGTACATAAATAAGATTTCAGTATCGGTAATGTTCATGATCTTCCATGCCGCATGTCCAAACTAGCTCAGAAACCACATGTAGCCCTTGTGCAGTTCAAGTGTGGCTCTCTGCCACCACTGGCTCCGAGACCTGTGCTGTCTTAATAGTCTGTCTGTGTTGATTGCCCCCGAGTCTGAGCAGCTGAGTTGAAGCTGCTTCTCTGAATCTCTGCAGCAAGGACTGAGGAGCACTGACTTCACCTGTTTTGTTTGTTTGTTTGTTAGCATTTCTATGCCGCCCCCTCATGCCCACGGCATCTCGGGGCGGCTAACAATACAGTAAAACAATTTTTAAAAATGACATCAATTTTAAAATCATTTAAAACCCCCCAACCCTAACCCTACCCTCCAATTCCCCACCCCACCAATCTCCCCCATTTTATCCCTCCCTCCCCTCCCCTCCCCTCCAAAGGCCTGGGCGAACAGTCAAGTTTTGCATGCCCGCCGAAAGGCGAGCAGACCCGGGGCCAGGTGGGCTTCCTCCGGAAGGGAGTTCCACAACTGTGGCCCGACCACCGAGAATGCCCTCTCCATGGTGGCCCCCCGCCTTACACGGGGGACCTCGAGATAGGTGTCCCCAGTGGATTGGAGGGTCTGTCCTGAGTCACGGAAGGCGAGACGGTCCCAAAGATAAGAGGGGCCGAGACCGTATAGGGCTTTGTATACCAATACTAACACCTTGAACTTGACTCGGTACGCTATAGGCAGCCAGTGCAGAGAACGGAGCGCTGGTGTAATGTGCTCACGGCGACCCGTCCCCGTAAAGAGACGGGCCGCCGCATTCTGCACCAGCTGCAACCTCCGAACCAATATCAAGGGAAGTCCCACGTAGAGCGCGTTGCAGTAGTCAAGCCTCGAAGTAACGAAGGCATCGATGAGGGTGGCCAGGTCGGGTCTGGAGATGTATGGGCGCAGCCTCCGCACCAGATACAGCTGGCGGAAGGCGGCTTTAGCGACCGCCTCCACCTGCCGATCCAGACGGAGGTCCGCATCCAAAATCACCCCCAGACTCCGTACCTGCNCCCCCCGAATAGGAGGAGCCGACACCTCCTTCGCCCTCCTCACTACCATCACCTCCATCTTATCTGGGTTCAGCTTCAGTCTGCTCTGCCGCATCCAATCCGCCACGGCCTCCAGACACCGGGAAAGTATCGAGACGTCAGGACCTTGGTCTGTTGAAAAAGAGAGGTACAGCTATGTGTCGTCAGCATATTGGTGACAACACACCCCGAACCGTCTCACTATCTCCCCCAGGGGCTGCATATACACATTAAATAACAGTGGAGACAGAATGGAACCCTGCGGAACGCAACAGGTCAAGGCCCGGGGGCAAGATGTTTCAGCTCCCAGCACCACCCGCTGGCTTCTGTCTGAGAGGAATGAGCGGAACCATCCAAGAACAGTCCCGTCCAGACCCCCCCAGATCTTGTAGCCATCTCAACAGCAGCCCATGGTCCACGGTATCAAAAGTGGCCAAGAGATCTAGCAGGATCAGAAATATCGACCGTCCTACGTCCATCTCCCGGTGGAGATCATCGGCCAAAGCCACCAACGCCGTCTCAGTACCATAGCTGGGGCAGAACCCAGATTGATTGAGTTTGTGTGTGCATACGTGCATGCCACATGGCCCTTGACGTGGGAACTATGGCCATGCCTGTTCTTTACCTTCATTGTCTCCTTCCCATGCTAAAGACCTCTAATGCTTTTAGTCTGTCCTTTCTTAGCTTTTCCCTTTTCCTGAATACTGCTGCCAGTCTCTGTATCGTTTCCAGTTTGTCTATATCATTTCTTGATAATGGGTATGTCACACATGTTGAACCTTTTGCTTTACATATTTACTAAGCTTGTGGCCTATCTGTAGACCAGTATCACACGTGTGTGACCCTATGTTCCTTTGTGACAGGGTATACAGAACTACGCATGATACTCAAAGCTTTGGTGCACCATGGATTTCTGTAGTGGCATTATGACTTTTATTTTTCCTATTTGTTTTCTAGTTGTTAATTTTGTTTGCCTTTCTGACCTCTGCCGCTATTTTCAGTAAATTATCCAAAATGGCACCCCAACTTGTTCATGAGTGATAACCGCCAATACAGAAATTGTGGATGTATAGTTAGGATTATTTTTTCCAATGAGTATTACTTAGCACTTACCAACATTGAATTTCATCTCCCATTTTATTGTCCAATCACCCATATATATATGCAAGACCCTTGGAACTCCTCCCACTGTGCTCTAGACTTGACTTAATTGAATAGTTTTGTATCTTCAAATTTGCAGCCTCATATTTCATCACTGCTGCATTGCGCCAGAATTATTCCCATTCTTTTACAAGAGATTTCAACACACGTTTAAACAAATTGATATGCTATAGCTGTAAACCTCTTAAAGCTCTTCACAAATAGTTAAATGACACTGGTCCTGGTACAGCTCTTTGGTGCACCTGTCCGTTTGTTTGAATCCATTGTGAAAATTAACCACCTGCTGATCCCATGAAAAGACTTTCTCTTATCCCGTGACTCTGTTCTCTCCAGAATATTTGAGGAACCTTGTCCAAGGTTTTCTGGAAATCCAGGTACAATATATTTAATTGGATCACTCTTATCCCCATGCTTGCTGACTGTCAAAGAATTCTAGTAGATTGATGAGGCACGACTTCCATTGGCAGAAGCCATTTTGACTCTTCTTTACATTTTGTGCTAGTGTCTATTCTGCTCATTAAGGTTTCTACAAATTTACCTGGTACTGGAGGGAGAAGGTCTCCAGCCTTAAGTATTTAGGAGCTTTTAAAACAATAAATGGCATTCCTGTCTAGAGAGGCTGCTTTTTAGTGAGAGGTTCTATATCATGGTTAGCAGTTGTGTTGATTTTTTTATTTTATTATTTTTAAAAAAATGTATGCCACAAGGCTCAGGGTGGCCCGGTAAAAAAAATAAAATAAAAATAAAACAAAAATTAAATATTAAAATTAATAAAGTAAAAACACCCTCCCTCACAGTCCCACCCAGAAACCCAACCAAACCTTGACTATCCCTGCCTGTCAAATGCTTTCCCAAATAAAAAAGTCTTGCGCCGTCTCCGGAAAATAGCCAAACTAGGACTCAAGCAAACCTCCTGGAGAAGGGAGTTCCACAGCATGGGGGCAGCAACTGAGAACGCTCTCCCGCCCCACGGACAAGGGTAACAGACGGAATGCTCAGGAGGGCGACCTCGGCTGACCGTAGGGGTCGCAAAGGGACGTGGCTGGATAGGTGGTCTTTCAGCTATATCTGGTCTAGACTGTTTAGGACTGTAAAGGTCAAAAAGCTCCTTCATATCTCTTGAGTGTGAATATCGTGTGGTCCTGGCAACCTGTTTCCTGCTCTAAAATCTCTTCTTTCACATCAGTTTGAAAATTCTTCAGATTTATTCCCTAAAAAGAACAGTTCAGGTTTGGGTCAGAAATAAGAAAGCTTTGCATTTCTGCAAAGTTTTGCAGTTCATCTAAAGATGGAACCGGGAAAGCCAAAACCTGCTTCCTTTCAAGGTAACGTGTAAAACGTTTGTGCTTAAGGTTGTGATGTAGAAGCGGTTGAGGTGAATTTCAGAGCTCCTGCAGTCTGCCACTTTGCATCCCTCCCAAAGGTGAACTAGAATGGGTGTTTTGTCAGTCTGACTTCCCAGCTCCCATGCACTGAAAGCGATAATTGACTTTCGCTGCATGGATGCCACAGAGGGCTGGAAAAACACTTACTAGACAAGCCGTTACTGTGTGGCATAATGTAAGTTTGCCACAAAACATGAACCTTCACCAAAATGTCCAGTGTTGCAAGTGTAAGAGGGATATAATTCTGTGTGTTAGGTTTTGCACCTGGGAATGCCATCGGAAGCTGCATTCCACCACAATATGCTTCCATTCTTTTACAACAGACTTGAACACTTGCTTAAACTAATTGCTATGATATAACTGCAAACTTTATATAGATCTAAGTGTGCCTGTAGGGTTTCATACAAACGGTTTTATAGCAGAAACATGTTTTTGCAGAAGTCATATTGCTTGTAGTTAATGAGCGTAGTTAATGATAAGTATGGCCAGATGTGAGAGAGCAAAAACACAGCGTTGGCTAGGGTAAGTTAAAGTCTGTTTAAAAAGAGGATGCTGGCTTATATAAAACGGGCATGGAGATATTTTACAGGCAGCATGATCTTGAACGTTGCAGTTTTCACCTAAGACGTGCATTTTTGTGCATTTGTATTACTATCAAAATGACTGAACGTTTAGAACACGAATATAATTAGAATGTTGCTCATTAAACAAGTAATAGAGATGTCAATATCTCTGTTCCGTGGAGGCTTAAATTAAAGGTGACGTGCAGATCTTTTCTCCTCATAAGTATGTAGCCCCTATCACTGTTGTTCCAAGGGATAATCGGCTGACGTCTGACTTGAAGCCCATGGATCTCTTCCTGGGGAAGGTGACTGAGCTTGGTGTGAAAACATTGGTATCCTAATAAAGATGTGGTGCTAGTGTACATGAATGGAATAATTGTACAAAAATCAACAAGCCTCTGCCTGACTTGCTTGGTGCAATTCATATTTCTTACCTAATGAAAGCTTAAGTGAATAGGGATGTCAGATACTTTGGAAGAAGCTGTTCAGCTGTTGCCCATCTTGGAGTGAGGTGGCCGTTCTGCTTTACGTAAGAGAAGAAACGTGCATTTGAGCTGCCTGTTTTGCTGCCGTGGATCTCAAAGACTCAGTCGGAAGCTGTCAATACTACTAGAAGTTGTTACCTCGTGTCAGTGTTTTTCCTTTCAATCTAATGAGAATTGTGGTGGCAACAGCTCTCTGCAGAGAGGGGGATGACTGTACAAATGTAGACAGCTGGCTAATTTGAACTGACCTTCTCAAGGAAGCCAAGCCAGCAATTTGCAGGGTGTTTCTCTGTTGTAAATATCACACGGGACAATTTACTTCATTTAACAGGAAGGGTTTCTGTCACAGTAAAAGGATTACTATAGAAGAATCCATAAACAGTAGGGTTTTTTTCTATCACGTCCATAGAATACATATGCAACTATTCTAATATTTCCACATTATACCAACCTGTGTCCTAGCTGGATGAAATACTCTTGTGCCACTTAACACTTTTTCACAGCTGTGTTCCCTGCAGCTGAAATAAAACACCCCTAAAAGATTGTTCCCATGCCCAAGTATCTTATTAC
Source organism: Sphenodon punctatus (assembly GCA_003113815.1). Lineage (NCBI taxonomy): Eukaryota > Metazoa > Chordata > Lepidosauria > Sphenodontia > Sphenodontidae > Sphenodon > Sphenodon punctatus. The sequence continues at coordinate 140,378 of QEPC01000155.1, read as the reverse complement.
TGATGTTCTTTTGGTATGTCTGTTTGCTGGGCTGTGTGAGGTTTTGGTGTGTGTGGGTGTTATGCACCACTTTTCTCTCGAACGTTGGCTTGCTCCCTGATTCTGATGTTTCTCCTCTCTCTCTCACTCACTCACTTGCTACCTTTCAATGGCCGTCTCCATCATAGCTGCTTCAGCAGTGAGAAGGGTGGTCTGAACTCCAGTGGAATGCACTCTAGTGTCTGGGATATAGATGCCTAGACCTGGAGGGCTCATCCCCATAAGGTTGACTCCTGGTGCTTGAAAGTTCCAGTAGTAACCGTTTCAGTGATTGGAGTGAGGTTGAAAGGAGTTGCAACTTGCAAGAGGGACCAGGTGACATCATATGCAGGCTGTATGTGTTCTGCACTGCCCATGGAAGAGGACATTGCTGCCCAGAAGTGCTCTGAAGGTAGAAGAGAGCTGGATAACAAGTCTGGGGTCGGGTGGAGGAAATGTGTTCGCTTCAGCCTATACATTCACAATGCGTTGTCATTTTTGGTAGTTCAGGTCCCATTTTGAGACAGTGACTGTCCGTGCATGGAGCTAGGGAAATATTAGCAAAGGACTGCGTTCGGTTTACACGCTAAGAATTTTACAAGGGGACAAGAACCGAGCTATTAAAGTACTCTGTGATGCAAGATGATGAAATAAATGCATTTAAGGGGGGGGGGGGGGGAATTGGTCCAAAATGTATTGAAAACTTTAGCTAAAGTGATTTTTAAAAAAGTATTTCTTAATATATATCCAAAGCAATTTGGTATTTGATATAAATGGCTACCTTAATAAGCAGGCATTTGTTCTAATCTTCATGTGAGATTTTTTGAGTCGATGAAACTTTCATACTGCAGCTTTTGCTCTGCAAACCTTTGCTCCCAAATAAACTTTCTTTACCACAAAACCATAAATTCTTCGGGGTTAGTTAAAACCCAGGAGGGAGGTTGAGAGCGACTCCCCTTTTAAAAGTGTCACGTTTTTAATAGATTTATTCAGAAGGATGCTTGGATACGTGCTTTCCGGAAGGACATTGTCAAGTAAATTCTTCTCATTCCAGGTTTTAGATGAGAAATTTGCTTCCAGAAAGCAGCAGCTGTGACTTTAAACCAGCCTCTTCCAAGAGTCTCCCTTCCTCTTCCCCCCTCCCTGCTCTGTTGGTAGATGCCTGGTTTGCCCAGCAGTCAAGCTGTTTCGGGCAAGCCTGTAATAGAACATTCCGCTTCCTCTTCCCGTGCTGACACAAGAGGAGTGTTCCTACTGCTGGCAGTGATCTAATCACAGTGCAGCAAGAAACATGGCAGTTTGATCAAACATGGTGGAGGAGACAGCAGCTGAAATGGAAGCATATGTTCTAGAAGACATCCTTGAGGTAGGGGGCTGGCGTGGCCAATTGCAATGAAAGCCAGGACAAAGAGATCTGCTGGAATTTGCTTGCAAATGTGGTGAAGGGGAGGGAGGGAGAAGGTGTGCATTAAAGCAAGGCGCCCGGTTCTTGTTCAGTGAGAGATGGCAGCAGAATTGCTTGGGGATGGGTCTCCCTGCCATTCGTTGCTTAGAAATTGTAGGGGGGGGGTCCCATGGGGGAGGGGGGGGGAGGAAAGGGCCTCCGACTTCATGAAATGCCTGTGTGACCTTTAGATTAACTCATTAGCTTTGAGAAGGTTTAGTGTATCGGATGTCTTACACAATTCATTTACACAGAGGACTGGAGCTGTTCATCTAACTGTTCTAAAGAATGCTGGATTTGTTGTTCTTTTTTTAATCTAATTTTGAGTTTGAAACCCACAAAAAAGAGAATATGCCAATATCCTTTTGTACAGAGAGACTGTCAAAGGATGTCTGTTTTTGCTGACTGTTGTCTTGTAAGATATACTATAACCTTTTTCGTTTTTAAAGAGGGATCTGGATATTTAAATACATTATGATCTTGAAATGCTAAATTTCAGTGGTCTTCCTGGTTGGATCAAGAAAACGCATAATCTGATATTTTAGTGCGTTAGAGGGTTTGGGGAATAAATGATTTCCTGCTTTGCAGTTTAAGGGAAATTAGAACAGAAAATGAAATAGTTGCTCGTGGAATGCATACCAGTTGCTTTTTTATGTACTAGGAAAATGGTGGGGAACACATTAGACCAGAGTGCAACAACTCTAGGACTAGGTTTGGATGAAATATTGAATTATTACACATGTTTCAATACCAGTTAGGAGGCTTATCCATCTTTGCTGCTTAGTATGATATGGCTGAAAGGTAGCCAGGGATATGGTCAGTTTTAGTTTTGTCCTGTACATATAAAAGAAAGGATGTTGAGAATTCTTATTTGTTTTAAGTTTGTGTTGTGTGTGTGTGTGTGTGTGTGTGTGTGTGTGTGTGTGTGTGTGTGTGTGTGTGTGTGTTTTGGGGGTGGGGGTGTATGAGGAGGAGAGAGGTCTCCTCCGCATTACAAAGTACTGCATGATCAATGAGCTTTTCCTGGAGCCCCCGTGTGTCTCTGTGCTTGGAGCTGACATTGCAGTAAGATGGTTATGCTTCTAGCTGTTCTGCAGAATGAAAACTGATTCGGCTTTAATTTAAAAAAAGAGAGAGAGAGGAAACAACCAACGTTATTGCCTCCCCCTTGAACTGAATCTGTGTAAAAGGGATACTCTAAACCTTCCCCCTTCCCTTCCCCTTTGAAAAAATCTGTGGCCTTGTTCTGTCTTTATAAAGGACTAGATTCTCTTTTATGAAGTAGATGACAGCTCATCTTTCAGGGTACATCTCCAAAATGATGATTAAGATTTCTTGGCAATACGCACGTGTGTTAGCTTAGTGACAGTGCTGCTATGTTCGTTATGCGTGGGCAAGACCTGACGTTCTTTGTAGAACAGAGAAATATCATGGAATAGCCAGTTAAGCGTCAGCCTTTTTAGGTTCGTTTCTCAGGAAGGGAAGAGGCATTTACAGTGTAATCCTCAAGCTGTTTAGTGTTGGCACTAACCTTTAGTGCCACTGCAAGTCCATTCAGTTCAATGGGAGTCCGTGCTAAAGACCAACGCTAGCATCAAACAGCTTGAGGATTGTGACCCTAATCTGGCCTTTTCATGTCCAATTTGTAAGTACATACGTATTCTATACCTCCCTTGTCATCTCCCAAATATAGATCAATTATTTGGTTAGAATATTTGTCATTCCTCCGTTAGAGGTGAGTAGTTTTAGATGTGATGGAAAGAGTATCTGATCAAATTCACTTTTATGTCACTTACGCCTTTTTAGTATTTTCTGTTGTATGCCGGGCCGCTGACATGCCATGACCCAGTTTGACCGATTTTACTCTCTTCAGCAGTCTGTAACAGTAAAATAACATTGCAGTGTTGCATTACTTACCCAGAATTGCATGCATGCCACCATATTAACTTCTCATTATGAATTTGTAATATTTAAATTGAAAATATGACCAAGGTTGAAATAACTGGTGCTCTTTTGATTGCCAAAACCTATTTTTCATGGCGAACAATTTTTTTCTACTCAAATTCAACCAACCGAATTAAATGAATTCAGTAATTAGTCTATAGATATTATAGGTGTGCACCAGGGGCCCATGTCATTTTCATTTTTCATTTTTGTTTTTGCTTTCGTTTTCCATTGCTGTACCTTTTTTGTTTTTCATTATATTTGACTGAAACCTGGAGGAATTGTACCTCCAATGGAAGGCAATAAGTGTACCAAATTTCAAAAAGATTGGATAACGGAATCCAATTTGCTAAGCAGTTGAATTATATTATTTTGCAAAAATCTTCATATCTTCATATACATTTTTAGCTGTAACTTTTTTGCCTCACATTTAATGTAGATGAAACTTGGCAAGAGTATACCCCTTCCCATATTTACTATCTCTGCCAACTTTCAGAAGGATTGGATAAAGGGTCCTAGTGGGTATAAGCAATTCACCTATAAATGTATGTCTGACTGTAACATCTTTGTAGTCCAACTAGTGTACATGAAATTTCGCAGGGCTCTATATCACCCTTTCATGGTCATCTCTGCTAAATATCAGATGTGATAAAGGGTCCCAATTTTATAGCCCTGCACAGCATATGCAGAGAAGGAGCCTATGGCAGGGATTCTCTTATGTGTGTCAGTAGTATAAGATCGGTTCGTGATGCCAGTTGGCCAGCAGAAATGTCAACCAAATATCTTCATTCTGTGCTGTGGCCATCCCAACATCTCTTGCCCACTTGTTACTGGGAAGTTAGAAGCATCTGTTTAGGAAAGAGTCAATAGAGATTCTCTTATGTCCTCGGTCACAGTGCTGCAGAATGTGATTGTGATGATAATTGATCAGCTTGGATATGTAAACCATGTCTCCTGATAGCATCGCAGCAATCTCCAAAGTCCCAGTTATGTCCCTCCTATGCCCGCCTGAGGGCCGCCCCCTCTGCCCGCCTTGAAGCCACTACTGATTGGTCCTGTAAAGCTGGAAGCATGCAGTAATTGGCCAGTGAATGTGTCTGTCAGTCTTTTGGGTTGCTCCACATCCCCCCTCCTACAGCCTCCCTCCCCCTGCCATGCCAGGTGCTTGCCTCTGACTGGCACTGCATCTGCTGATATTTATCTAATGATCTTCAAGGGGACAACTTCAATTGCTTTTAAAATTGGGTCCCTTTTATCAAATTGTCCTGTAGTTTGGCAGAGATGACAGGGAAGGGGTGTGATACATTTGTGCCAAATGTCAGAAGAACAGGATGGAAGATAAAAATGCTACAGCTGGAACTGTACTTTCAGGTTAATGTCTTATACCGTCAGGAGTCTTTATGCCAATCTTTCTGAAATTTGGCAGAATTGTTAAGCTTGCGGAGGGACATAATATGCACAGGTTTAATGCAAATTAGATGGAAGACGAAGTTGTAGCCATGAATGTGTATGGAGTGTTTTTTAAAATCACAACGTTCAATTGCTTCTAAAACCGGTTCCCTTTATTTAATTGTTTCGAACATTGGTACACACAGTACACTCCATTGGGGGTACAATCTTCCCAAGTTGCATCAGAATTAAATAAGAAACAAAAATGTTATACCCAGAAACACGATTTTCAGTGTTTTCCCTTTGCTTCAAAAACAAAATGTTTTCGTTTCTATTTTTGTTTTTGTTTGTCATTTTTGTTGCAATAACGATAACGAAAATGACAATTTTAATTATCGTTTGTAATAACGAAAATGACATGCACACCCCTAATGGATATACATCTCTTTATAGGTTTGTGTTGGAACAATAAAGTTTTTCAACAGGGAATTTTTGAAGCCTCCATGTCTGATTTTAGTAGATACTGCAGTTAAATCGCTGTGTTTATGGAATTTCCACTTCAAACTGGTGTGTCAGGATAATGTCCTTAGAAGAATGCCATCTTCCACAATTCATTCTAACTACTTTAAAAAATAAAACAAATTATTTTTGGTATAATTTGAGTAATAGTAAAAGAAACACTATCCAAATCTTAATTTGTGTGTGTTGGGTTTGCTCAATTATGAAATCCCCCTTACTGTATTGTTTGTGAAAGCCTTCACTATGCTTTTTGCTCTTGATTTTTGTGCCATCTTTTCTATCAATTACGTATGAATCCATTGTTAATAGAATTTAGAATTTAGAATAAATTCAAATGTTCATTGGTAGGTTTCCACCTTTATTGGATACTACCCAAATCTTTAAGAACTTAAGAGAAACTCAAAGCTTATCTGTAATTGTCCAGTCCATGTGGGAGTGCAGTTAAAAACATTCAAACAAACAAAAAACCAAAACAGGATTTCTGAAATCCAGGACCCAAATCTTGTTAGGCATCTAGGTGATGTAATTTCTAGAAGTGCTGAATACTCATTCGTACTTGTGGATTTCGTCTATTGTTGCCAAATAACCACTATTTTAGACATTGTTGACACAAATTTCCACCAGGTTAATTATACATTCGTACTCATAGGTTTGGTCTGTTGTTGCCAAATAGCCACTATTGTACGCATTGTTGACACATACATTTCCACCAGGTTAATTATACATTTGTTGAAAATCCTGTTTTGGCAAACTTGTATGCATGATCTTTGAAGTGTATTACTGTGTATTATTTTAATAGCATTTTTACAGATTTTATACTAATACAAGCTAAGACCGCTTTATATGGGAACAAGCCTCTGCATAGGCTAGCTTGCAGTAGTTTAATGAGGCAGCTCTTTATCAACACATACTTGGTTACACCAGGATAAGCTTGGTGTGTACACAGGGCTTTGCTTGTCTTGGAAGGTATTTAAGTAAACTTTAGACATACATTTAAATAAAACAGACACAGAGCTTAAATATCAAAAAGCAACTCTCTCTGTCTTAGCTTCCCAGCTGTAAGATGATTTTCCTTGCCTCCAAGAAGGTGCAATCTTCATTTGCCCAGTGCATAGAGTGACTATGAATGTGCAGGTTACATCCCAGATGCTGTGCTCGACTGAAGTGGGTGCCAAATCCTGTTCCTTGGTGGGGGACGTGATTTGCCCGGCACCTGCTGTACATGGAGTGTTGCCCTTCAGAGTCCAGTCACTACCCCTCTTCATGGTCTGTACTTAACTGAAGTTTGATTGCTTGTAAGTATACTGCCAAATAGAGAAGTGTTCCCCATTCTCGCATTACAAGCAGTAACCTGCTGCTGCACAGTGATGCCTCACTGAGAATGACTGCCTCCTTTTATCTAGTGTGTCATTCTGGTATGCAGCGTAACCCCCTTGTGTGCCTGGAGGAATGAGGACTGCACCCTGCATGAGGGATAAACTTGTGTTTCGGAGATTTGGATGCCAACTTCAGCGCTAGAAAAACAAACCTCCTTGCTTCTGTTAGACCGTTATGCATTTGATTTGGGGATAGGAGGAAAATCGGGGGCTGCAGGGCAGCCTGAGGTTGGAGAGTCGGGCTCTCCCTCTGTGGTAGCATATTTAAGCCTTCTATACGTTTTTAACGTAGAATGAAGGCTGCCGATCGCTTGTTTGCGCGCCTAATCGAATGGCAGTGGAAGTGAGGGGAAGAGAGCACTTGATGGCACGTTGGAAGGCAAAAAGAGGAGAAAATGGAAATGCCCTTGCTAGATTATTTCTCTAATCATGGCAAGTAAATCTGTAGCAGTGCTGTATTAATCCACAATCCTAGGGTAGTTAGGGGTGGTCTGTTGCCAGTCCCATGCCCAGATTATCCAGAAGTGTTTGAAATTAAAGCGCTCAAATCTCAAGTAGTAGCCTTTGAGATTTAATGATTAGAAGCCATGATATCTTAACACTTGTGCTCCCTTTACTCCCAGTCCCAATTTTTCCTAAAAGTGAATATGCTACAGTTGTATTTTATGCAGACGCATTAAACTAGAATGGACTGACATGTTTATACAGTTTTTGGAACACGTAAAGCATTTTCTTAATTAAAAAAACACGTGCAGTGTTACGGTATCACTGCTTGGAGCAAATATTTGTGTGATGAGAGGAAAACAGGAATCAGGATGTTAAGAGAGAGTCTTGAGAAGAGGGACCAAGGAATCCGGATATTCAAAAGCGAGTGGGAGTGAGGAGTATTAGATGGAAGCCAGGCGTGAGATCACAATGAAGAAGTATAGTGAGAAGCGATGACACAAGCTGAGGAAAAAGATGCAGGGGAGGACTGAAATGGAGATGGAAAGACGAGTACAGAAATAAAACGACAAAACCAAGGGTCATAAAGGAAGGTGTTGGAGTGGAGTAACTGTAGAAAGGGAATCCCAATGACTGGCTTTTATATTCACTTGGGACTAAAGGCTGAAAGGACGGGGGAAACCGGTACTATTAAGAGTGTACTTCATCTCAACACGTTGACTTGTAGAGACTGGATCCATGTCTGTCTTTGTATTGTGCCTTCGTTTAGCACTACCAGCAAAGCAATGACTGCATAAATGTTGCTAACCAAAACAAACCAGAGTTTGTGGGGAGGGGGGCAAATTAATAATAATCTGGTTTGTACAACGTGTTGGGCTACAGTTGTGAAGCAGACGAAGAAAATTTTTATTCTCTTGAAAAGACGAGATCTGTTCTTTGGCAAAATAGAGTGCACAGTTTTGTAGGAAGATTCTCAAGCTAGCTGACGAGTGTGGAAAAACTTACTGAACTACTAGTGGTAGGAAGATGAATTCTTCAACTTGGTTTGTTAAACACTAGGGATGGGGAGAGAGTCCCCTGTGAGATATAAGGGTAATGTTCTGACCTCTGAGATGCATCAGCTAGAGGGAGCAGGGAAGAGGCTAGGATTCTATCTTGGGAGTAGACCTGAAATGAGTACCCACAAAAATGAGTATACCCATCGAATTTCAGGTATCTGAATCAACTCTGAGATATCAGGTGCTAATCAGGGCCTGATTTATCAGTCGGCAACCAGAAAATTGAAAAATTGGTACTGGAAATTACCAATTTTTCAGATGTCCAGGTAGCCCGTTGAATACCCAACACGATCCTTGAAATTCCAAATTAGGTACTCTTTTCAGCTGTACTCTGGATCCTATTTTAGAGCTTCCTTATTTCGGAAGCTTCTGGCTCATAAGTGTTCAGAGCACATTTAAAGCTTGCTCCCTACAACCACATTAACTAGAAGGATACAGGAAATTGTATTCCCTCTAGAGCTTTTTGACTACGGTGAAGAATAGAAGGCTTTCAAAGGATAGAATCTATTCAGACCATCGTAGCTGCCTTGGGTGGGGCGGGTCGGTTTTCTCCTTCTTGCATAACTCCTATGCCTACCTCCCTGTCTTGTTAACAGCTTTCTTTATCGACTGTGGAGATGATTCTTGACATCGTGAGGTCCACATGACCTTGAACAGGATCATTTTAAAGTGTTTGATAACATTAATCTCACTTTTCACTGTTTGACAAAGCTGAGAGCAGCCATAGAGTAAGCAGCCTTCTCCCTGCAGACACAGGATGCCTGCACTGCAGCTGCTCACCAGTGGCTCATGTTTGGAAGGCAACTTTGCAGCTGGTCTAAGTTTGAAACTTGAGGACAGATTTGCCGAAGAACCCATCTCTCTGCTTTGGCTGCTTAAATGGCTGAACGCAAACAAAATTATTGTGACAATTGCTAATTGTCATTGTTCTAAACTTGTACTGGCTTAACTTTAATGAATAGCTAAAAATCTGCAGACATTGGGAATTGCATGTTCATTCATTTCAGAGCCAACTCCTCATTCACTGAAGTAATTGCATCTCTCGAGCCCTGCAGTTGTGTATGTCTCAAGGACAAGCCATGGATCCTGCCTGTCAGCATGTCTGGGTGTCCCCTCCTCTAACCTGGGCTGAAAGGAAAAATGGCATTCTGCCTTGGGGTCCCTTTTAAGACTCTTAGGGAAGAGCAAGCATGCCTAATTACTTGCATACCCTCTGCCTGATGATGGACATTGAGGACTGCAACTGGCAGAGTTAAAGCAAGAGGAAGGTTTTTATAAAGTGGCTGGCCTAGTAAACCGGTTTTTTACCACTTGAGATTCAGGATTCCTGCTTTCACGTTCCATCTTGAGTCAGCAACTGTTAGGAAAGGTACTTCAAAGACGGGAGGGCGGGGGGGAAGAGTTTACAAACGTTTTCACATGAACGCCTTATTAAATTGCCTTTTTAATAGGTGCGGGCTGTAAATTTCTTTTTGGCTGAGGCACTGCTTTAATTGTGAGTGCGTGGAAGGATGAAGAACTTTATTTCTCCCTGCAGCTCCCTGGTTGGCACTCTTGCTGGGTAGTGTTCTGTCCCATCCAATCAGAAGGCAGAATTTGAAATTGTGGGCAGACCAGGTGAGGAACACATCCCCCTGGGATTCTCTGTTTGAGTTCTGCCTTCAGACTGGAAGGAAGCAGACCAGGGTTCTCCTGACCCCTATGCCAGCAGACGGGGCTTAGAGAAGTGCTCTCCCTCCTCCTCCTCCTCTCAGCCAGATGTAGTACTGAGCCAAAAGGAGCCTTGCCTGCTCCCCTCCTCCCTCGCTAGGGAAACTTGGAGGTCTGTCTGGGCACCCTTCCTCTCCCTCTCTATATAGTGCTACTTTTGTTGCAGAGGTCAAGTCACACTTACAAACCTTGAGTAGCTCTTGTTTGGAAGCGATCAACAGTTTTTAATGATTTTATTTTCATTTATTATTATTATTATTTTTTTTAAATAGAACTAAGTTATATTGGTTTTCGGGGGTCCCCCCACCCTGCCTCTTGGTCCAAGTACTGTACACTTAGCCATTACACCACACGACTAGTAGTTGAAAGCTTGATTCAACTTTCATTACGCATTGAAATACGCATAGAAGTTCCCTCTTTACCTTGGACAAGGCAGCAGCCGTTTTTCCTACATAAACTCTTTTAATCTCTCTGCTTCGCTGCAGTGTGTTGGTTTTGTGTTAGCTGGAGAGGAACCCGTATCCTACAGAAGTATAAACCATTGCCAATGCCCCTTATTCTATTACAACCATATCGAAAACCACAAGCTAGGGATTAGGTAGGAGGTCGTTGGAGGGTGGGAGCGAGGTTGTATTTTCAATGTTTTTATATTGTAGTTTAGATTTCTTTTTTTGTAAACCGCCCTGAGCCTTTAGATTTGTAGGAGCAGTAGCTGGGACTCGGATGTAGCGAAGTAAGAACTATTAAGGTATCACGGGGTCCAAACCAGCCCTGGCCAATAGCCATATGCATCTCCCATGCCACAGCTTGCCCTGCCCTGCTATATAGTACTCATTAATTTCACTCCCTTTCTGTTATCTATCTTCTGCCATTTTGAGTCAAACTGGCACAACCAGCTTTTTATTTTGGAGTAAAAATTCAGATCTCGGTTGTAAACGCTGGAGGGAAAGACAGGAACCCTTATTAAACCGAAGTTGTAGCTTCTCTGTTTCATTTTGCCTTTATATGACTGTAATTATCGACTAGGCGAGGTTTTCACTCCTTATCAATGTGTAGCTGGTTAAGTTGCGCTCCTCCATTTCCCCACAGCCACCCTTACTATTCACATAAATTTCATGTCTTCCAGTAAAGGCATTTGTTTAAAACCAGATACTGGGCTTTGTTACTTACTACATATTTATATCTGAACATACTTTCCTCAAATGATAGCTGTTGCTGCGTTTTTAAAATGACGACGTAATAATGTGCTGTATATTGGAAGTTTAGAATTGTTTCACCGAAAACTATCTCTTGTGGTGGTGTTAAGGTCTGTCATATTTATTATTTTGACCAGAATTTGCGGGTTGTGTTTTCAGCAATACCTTTAGTATAAACACATTATTTTCCTTTATGGATACTTTGTAACTGTTGCCATTTTCTTGTGTTGATTCTCTTAGTTTGCTGATAACATTCCCTTCCTTTGCTTGCAGTATGTAGTAGTGAACTTCAAAGTTGTAGCTGTCAAGAAGAGCATATTCACTCCAGGAGATGCATTTTTTTTCCCCCAGAACAACAAAAAAAAAGCTTTCAGTTTAGAATAAGAAGATTGCAATTTCCTTGACAAGGTCAAGTCTTTGTGGGTTGGGCATATTTCATATGCGCTGATGGGAGCTGGGTTCCTTGATAAGCAGCGGGCGTCAAGTGTCTCATGCCTTTTGAAATACTTACATTATTTTTCGTTACTCTTGTTTTTGTGTATTCAATCTTTTCCAGTTTTAAGTGTTGACGGTGGGTACTTTACCAGAATCAAGCTGATGCTGAAGACCTAGTGATGAAAAGGCTTTAAGCTGCCACCACAAGCTTTTTCCTGATTGCAAAGTGTTCAACAAGCTCATCAATCTATGCATTTTTTCTCCCCACTGCATACATCTTAAATTTAAAAATCTGTTTTTCTGTGCTTCTTGATGATGTGCTACTTAATATTACTTAAGGTTTATTATTTTATTACAGAAAATCTGTCCCCATTACTCTAATCCACTCTACTACTTGCTACCGTATTCTTAAATTTCTGGCATGCTGAGGAAGGCAAAATTTATACGTTCAACTGGTAATCTCTAAGTAGCTTTTGGCCATTGTCTGTATTGATGTTCAGGTTCCACAATTGCTATAGTGCAAGGAGAAAAATCAACTACTGCTTGACACTGAACACTAAGCAATAAAATGAAGTAGATAGCTTTTATATAGATTTTTTTTTTTTTTTAGTGAGTTATGGAGTTTTCCAGATGGCTTCCCCAACGGTTCACAGCTCCTCCCACTCTTACCTTCAACATCCGGTAACAATTAGGCCCATCTCTTAATCCCCTTCCTGTACGTATCCTGTTTAAACTCCTGGTATTCATGTTCAAAACACTCCACAACCAAGCTCCTCCCTACCTCTCAGACCTAATTTCCCTACGCACTCCTGCTCGTGCTCTTCGCTCTTCCTCTGTTCCCTCACTCACTCTCCCTCGTTTCTCCTGCTCACCTAACCGCCTTCGACCCTTCTCCCTCGCTGCCCCCCATGCCAGGAACTCCCTCCCTGCCCATATCCGCCTTGCCCCCTCCCTCCGCTCCTTCAAATCCCTCCTCAAGACGCACTTTTTCCTCGCCGCCTTTTCTAATGCCTGCTAGTCGTTCCCATATACCTACTGTCTGCCCTGCTCTGCAGACTGCTGCAACCAACCTGATTGTAACCAAACTAAGCACACACACCTGAGACTTTGCATCCGCTTGAATGTTTGTTAGTCTTCTCCCCTGTCTCTCCCACTGTCCCCTCTCCTTGTCTCCCCCTCTTTGTCTTTTAGATTGTAAGCCACAGGCAGGGACCGCGTCTGTTTCTGTGTTTTGTACAGCACCAGGTCACACGTCTGGTGCTATATAAATGTTTATAATAATAATAATAATAATTGCCACTCGTTTCACTTTCCCCCATGGCTTCTAAAGAGTTATTTTTATTGCTTAAAAATTGATATAAAACCTTTCTTCCTAACCTCTTCCATTTTAAATATTTGGCTATTTTTAGGGCAGCAAATACTCATAGATGATTTTATTTATTTATTTGAATGTATACACTGCTTTCCCCCACAGTGGCTCAGGGTGACTTACAATCCAGATAACAAAACAATAATAAAATGAATACAATAAAGTCTCCTAACCCTTAACCTCCCCGCCCCAACCTAATGGGTGTAAACACACGGATGGCAGCTCCGGGGGTGGCTGCACCATCCCACTTCATCCCCGGGCTGGTCAGTCCAATTGAAGGTGGCCAGCCAGATGTTGAAGTGGAGCAGGTGCGGAGCCAGCTGTCCAAACCTTGCCCGGAGTGGAGCTGCTGTCTGTCCGCTTGGTGGACCTCTGGTTGGCTGTTGCCCCCTCAATATCCTAGAGTTGCAGACACCAGCCTAGAGCATCAGGCGATGGCCTGGAACTCATTGGTGCGTGGGCGCCGTGCCGGCAGCCTAGGGAACCTGCTGGATCCTTCTAAAGCGGACCTAGGCAATGCAGGCATGTGGCCCTGGAGCAGCACTGGGTGCAGGCCGTGTCCGAGTCCATCTTAAAACCCCCAGTGCGCATGCATGTTAGCCCAAGGCCTGCTCGAAGGAGCTTCCAGTCTTAATACACAGGAGGGACGAGTCAGAGGAAAAAGAGGCGCACGCATCAATGATGTGACTAATGTCAATGCAGCGTGGTGACAGAGCTAGTGCTGTGTCTCTGGTCTCCTGATTTCTTGCTCTGTGCATCCTCTTAATAGATCATGCTGATTCTCTTAAAAGATGGCTTGTTCAAAAATGTAACTTCCATCAGCAGAGAGTCTATATAGGCTTGACTTTCGTTAGGGAAGACCTGTTTGGAGACTCAGTTTAAGGAAACTTAGAATCAATTACTATGAGCCACGACAGAACGGGTTCACAAAATACTGCAAAGCCCAAGCTTTGCTTTCAAGAAAGCAAGAGTATTGAGGTCTCAAATGAAGGGTAGGAGGGGGGTTTTAGAAGCTTGCTCAGTTTCTGGGGTGTTTATTAAGTAATTGGATTCACTCTGTTCTGACCAGAGTTCTCTGGTTAAAAGTAAACTCGTATTGGAGATTGGAAAAGGGGCAGATAACATGTTTGATGTCAGATAAAAGTTTGCAAAGTGTGGGTAAGAGCAAAAAAAAACCTGATGCTGTCTGAAGGGAAACAAAGATTTTTAGCAAATGTACTAAGGCGGAGACTAAGAAAAAAATGTGAGGAATTCTATAGCTTAAAAGGACCTATACTGAACTCAAGTCTTCATTGAAATGGAGCCAGTGTAGCTTAGTGGATAAAGCGTTGAACAAATAGTACTAGAACTAGAGGACGCACCACGAAACTACATAATTAATACATAATTAACTTGTTACCAGAGAATGTGGTCAAGGTCAGTAAGATAGTGGTTTTGTTTTTGTACGTATAAGTTTTGGGAGGCTAGGTCCATTAACAGCTATTAGCCAAATAGATTGAAGGACGTAACCTCTTTGAGTTTGGGGGCCTGGGATCCAGTGGCAGGGAATGGATGACTCCATTATGACCTGCTCGGTAATTCTCCAAAGTGACTGACAATGACCACTTTTGGAGACGCAATGCTGGGCTTGATGGACCATTGGTGTGACCCAGTATGGTGCTACTTAAGTGGATCTGGAAGACCACAGATCGAATCCTGTGTTAGCCATGGGCTCACCGAATGGCCTTGGGCAAGCTGCTGTCTTTCTGCCTCATTTCCCGATCTGTGGGGTGTGTTTCTAAAAAAAGATAATCCTGACCTACCTCATAAGCTTGTGTTGTAATCACTATATAAATAATAACAATAATAAACACAATCTTTTTTCAAAAAAGTGAAATCTGGGTTAAAGAGTTGATTAGCAGGTGGGGGACCCAAAGGCCTTGGAGGAAATTCAGAGAATTACAGACAAGCTAGCCTTACAGGTGGAAGAAATGCTATCTAAAAAATAAGCAGATCTCACGAGCAGAAATATTTGGAATTAATGCTTATGTTTAAATCACTAGGGTGGGAGATTGAACTCAGTTGATTATACAGACAGATAACAAAGTAATAGGTTGAAGCCAAGAACAGGGGGAATTAGACAGTTGGGGTGGGGGAGACGTTAAGCAGGTGTATCTGGCTGTGTATTAACACGTCTGTACCCCTAGACATCTAGTAGTGCTTGGAGTTGCGGTTGCATATGGTACAACAAACACCCAAAGAATTTGAAACCTTTGCAAAGGAAAACCTTAAGGCTGGCTTAAAAGTTTTATCCGTAAAAAAATATTTCCCCCTTCTTTTCTGGCAGTTTGACTGGTTTTGCATCTTAAAGTATCTAGACAGGAGCTTGATAGCTCTCGTTGTAACTCTTCATAATTAAAAACAAACAAAAAACAGTAAAGCAGATCTCACTTAAAAACTGGGGTTTTTTAATTTGGATTTTGCAGGAAATTAGTTTGAAATTCTCAGAAAGAGAGACAGAAGTACTACATTGGAAAAAAGTTTATTAATGCTGTTAGCTGGCAATTTGTGCAGGATGAGCAAGATCTAGGTCAAATGCCGAGACTAAACACACCCCCCCCCCCCCCTTTTTTCTGTAGACTTCCAGTATAGATGGGGGTAGTTGCAAATACTTAGATGGATTTTTCTCAACTTTTATAGAGTAACAGTGGTGGATACACTGACTGTCCTATTAGTTTCTACTTTTATTTCTTATAAGGTTTATCCTCACTAGAGGTAGAAGATTTCTGAAAAATTTTGGGGGAACATTTGAGATTAGTAGTTTAGCTCTGACTTTAATGTAATTGGTTGCTATCTGACTCTTCCATTTAAATTGTGAGCAGTCCTAATCTTACCTCCAAATTCCAAAAGCAGTCAAAGATGAGCCAGGGAAGGTGGAGTGAGCTTCATTATGCTACCTATGGAGACTGGACTAGGAAAATATACTCTTGCGTCACCCCACCCCAATCCATGTGCAGAATGGCTCTGCTTAGGTATCATTGCCTCTTAGTGTAAAAATCCTGAAACCTTTCTTCACCCCTGTTTCTGCAGTTGAGTAGAGCACTGATCTACTGTACTGGACGAGCTGAATTTTTGGAAGGACCCATCACTGAAAGGACACAGAAGTATTTTTCTGTCTCTGTTTCCACTCGCATTCTTCCCTGCCACATGCATGTAGTATCTGTAAGGACTCTGACATGAAAGGAAATGGAAAAGGCTCCAGCGATAAATATCGGTGTTTGACATGTAAATATCCTGTCCACATCTGGATTTGCCAGACTGAAACATGCAAGATTTTAGCATTACCTGTTGCACTCTTCAGCAGCGGACAACACTGCTGTTGTCTTTCTTTCCCTGAGCTAGCCTGTTTTCCAAAAGCTGTATAACTCTTGAGCCATTTTTGTAGAGCATGTGGGTCAGCTAACACAGGGTGAAGTCATGGATAGAGCCTCATTCTCTACAGAACACGTGCAGGTACAATTAAGCAGCACTTAAGACCTCATTCGTTAGAATTATGCTTCACAACAAGAGTTTTTAAAACTACAGCAGAACTAACAGTTAAGTAGTTTATTAATAAAGGTGCTGTCAGGCTTTTCTGAGTGTCTTTTTCCAGAGTGCAGCTATGAAGATTGAAACTGTCTTGCTAATTCTTCCTTTAAAATGTTGGGTTCCTCCCCAAACAGCGTTGTCTCTGGAGAACCGTTAACACCAAAATGAAGTTCATTTGAGAACTGATGAGTTGTAAGGTAAATTCCTACATAAGTGACTGTTTGAGAAGAGGGAATAATTCACATCATGCTGCAAACACCTTAAATTATTGAGTAATTCCAAGACTGACTTTAATCTTTCTGGCTTTGGAGAACTTCCAACAATAGGCATGTTAAAACAAAGCATCACACTGCAGTAGGTAGTGTGCACACAAGTAATAAGATGACGGCCGCTGCCCCAGAACTTTGCAATCCAGATGCCCGACCCGATGTAACAGGTGGCTGAAACATCCAAAAACATGACTGGGGAAGTGGGAGGAAGAGGTGAGAATAAGATAAGCATTTTGCTCGTTAAGCAGTTTCTGCTTGTTGTTACCCTCCTAAGCCAACAGCTACAGATCAGGAGTAGTGCAAAAGGAGTATGCGTTTCCCAACACCGGTTGGCTTTCTGCCAGGTCCTCCCTCAATCTCCTCCCTGTTCATAGGATGCTAAGTGACACCCAATTATGTGTGTTAATTTACATGTTTAAACCCCAGTTAGAATATGATTTAAAGACCTGATGATCATCTTACGCTGGCTGTGAAATTTTCAAAAGCATCTCAGTTCTGTTAAGTCAGTCTTTAAACATCTAACGAATAGCCCCCCCACCCCCTGAAGTGCCTATGTTACGTGTTTGTCATACCTTAGATTCAAAGAATGGAACCACATTTGGCCCCTCTATGTATTCCGTTATTCCACAACTAGCTACGCATTTCCATATCAACCTGCTAATGTCTCTTTGATGATTTCTACGGAAAATGGTGGAAGGATGTCACTGAAGATGATGGCATGTTCTTAACCATTAAATAAACAAGCCAGGCTGCCAACAGAACTGTATTGCCCAGATGCAGTAGTGTAAAACTTGAGGGAAGTGCAGAAGAGCTGGGAATAATAGCTATAATTTAGTAGCTTTCTGGGACCATTTTGCTCCTTCCAATTCCCATAGCTGTCCTTTCACGTGTGACCATAACAAATGTATGTGTGTCTGCCTAGCACCAGTGGTGTACCGGGCACTGTACAATCAGTAGTTAGAGAGGTCACTACCTCATGGGGCTTAAGGTAGACAAGGAAGGGGGAGACGAGGGAGAGGTGAACATCAGGAGAGACAATGATGCATTCATGATGTTGAGAAAATGCAGGTGCACATGCTTCACTTACTTATAAGGAAGAGGGCTGAACGTGATCAGAGCGAGTTTGTGCTTTAAACCCTGCCTTTCTCTGCTTACCTTGCACCACACCCTCATTTTCTGCTGCTGCTTTGCTCCAGCCTGGTCCCCCAAAATGTGTTTTCCTCGTTTTCATTTTTGTGTGTCAAATTCTTCCTCTTACCTGATTTGCAGATCACGATCAAAATCAGCTAGTTTGATTGCTAGAATGAGGGACCGATTTATCTGTAGTAACTTTTTTCCTTAAAGTACCCAATGTTGTATCTGAATTTAGCCCTCTTTCCTCTCTTGGATGTCACTCGTCTTGTTTGATTTTTAAAACAAAGGAATATCTACATGTTAGTATAGTGCTTAGCGAAATGGGGCGCTAAACCTGTGGGTGATATTGCAGTGCAAGAATTAAATTGGGAAGTTCCA
Organism: Sphenodon punctatus; assembly: GCA_003113815.1. NCBI lineage: Eukaryota > Metazoa > Chordata > Lepidosauria > Sphenodontia > Sphenodontidae > Sphenodon > Sphenodon punctatus. The sequence goes on along the minus strand of QEPC01000155.1, from coordinate 122,128 downwards.
GACACCAAACAAAACAAGACGGAGGGTGATATGAAACGAGACGATAGCCCGCTCGAGTCTGTGTTGGCTCCATGCAGCCCCCAATTACATGTTTAGCATGTCCAGCCTAATAAACGGGCAGCCCACTGCCCATATTTCAGCTATACAGCCTATAAAACAAAGCATAACTCCACAGTAGGTAGTCTGTACACAAGTAATAGAGTAGGTAATCTGTACACACTTGCCCTAGCAAGTTGCAAGCTAGATGTCTGACCACGACCGCCTTTCTCATTATGCTCCTTCGTGGCCTTTAAGTTCTGCCGAGGGTGCTCCCTTGCAAGTTCCATTGTTGGCTCAGTTTTGTACGACTGCCTCTCTACGGGCCCGATTCTCAGTGGCTGCCCGACCGCTTTGAAAATCCTTCCGCTTGGAGACTTGCCTGAGCCCTAGTTTAAATGTCTTTCAGAGGTAGTGCAAAACCTTTTTATTTGGCCAGGCATTCAAGGGGAAGGGATAGATTGCAGAGAGGGTGTTTTTAGATCTGTGGGGTTTTAATTATTTTATATTTGTGTATTATATGTTTGTGCATCGCCCTGAGCCTTCGGGGATAGGGTGGGATATAAATCTAAATAAATAAATATTTCATGTGCTTGCAGCAGTTTCCACCAGTAGCGCTAATGTTCTCCCTTCCCCTGCCGCCTTCTCAGCTAAAAGGCGGCCACAGGGGGAGGGAGATCTCTAACACACCTCTCAGCTGAGAGGCAGGAAAGGAGACGTTGAGCGCGCCTCTCAGCTGCTCCCGTCAGTAACCTGACCTGTCGCACTAGGCACGACTCGATGGTACTGGTGGGTCTGGATGCCGGTGAGGCCGCGGGCGAACCTAATTGCCGAGATGTGGGCACTGTCAGCCCTGGTTGGCCCGCAGAGTGGCCCTGCAATGTCCTTTGACTCTGCTGTGAATGGTGGCTCTGTGGTGGCCACATGGAGGCCACGTGGCACATGCCTAATAGACGGGCATGTGGAAACACGCCTGATCAACGCTAATGTGGGCTATTGTCTCATTTGATTTCACCCTGAAGGTTTATGCAGCTTTTTACTTAAAGGGAATTTTTTATTTTAAAAAATTATGTTTTTCAAATGTACCTTTTGAATCATGAAAAATGTATTCTCCCTGCACCCAGCCTGTCTTCACATCAGAATACTGCAGATTGTTCTTTGAACAAAATAACTACCATCTGTGTTTTTGGTCTGTCTCCTCTACTTGCCCGGATTCTTCTACTAGTCGACTAGTAATCTTCCAGTCATGTACTTGACCTTTTATGGTCGAAAGTATTTTCAGTCACCTTTTTCATCAGGAATAATGATGTGAAAGCTGACATAGAAAAGCAAATCATTTCTAGCCAATAGAACACTGTAGCACGGCATGCCAAAGAAATTAAAAAGCTTAACTTTGTCCGACAGCCTAAAGTTGGCACATTTCTGATTTTGATCCTGAATAATTCCATTTAAGTAGCTCCTCTTTCACAGTGCGATTCAGGCCAGTAGTCTGTTATAGGTGGGTAGTAAGAAAGAAATATGTGGGGAGCCTTAATCCAGTTCTTAATGAGTAGGTGTCTGTTACCTCCGATTACAATTTCACTCATTGTTGGTCTCTCTTTTTAGATGAGATTGTTCGGTCTGAACTGGGATACAAAGCATTTCTCTGAGTTTTTGTGCAATATAAGGAGCAAAGCACGCTGTTGAGACAGAGGAGAAGCTTGTGGTCATGCTCATGCTATATTTATTCATTGGGTAAACAGAGAATCCTTTGTTTTCAGCACTGCCTATATAGAATCTTCAGTGAACACTTATTGGTACCATGTCTTGTGCTCTCTGGCACTTGTCCATCAGTGACCTTAGGTAGACTTTGAAGGTGACCCCGTGCTGTCTTTCTGGTTGCAATACATCGTAATTCTCACCATGCTGCTAACCCGTGGACCACAAGTACAGACTGCGGTGTGGAGGGAAACAGGCGAGTTTAAAATGGCCAGATAATCTCAGGGTCAGCTGTCTCATTTGTTAAACTTTGGAGCAGAGCCACTTTGGAAAGAGGACTCACTGTGGGACAAAGCAGCTGGGTTGAGAATCAGAGGTCCAGACCTTGCGGGGTGGGGGGGTCGAAATTGAGGACTTCATCTGTCAGCATGGCCTGTGTGTCATAAACCCCGTAATCTCCAGACGAGAAAGATCCTCTAATCATCTGTAGCAGTTTCAAACGGCGTGTTTCAAACTTCCCTCCTTCTGAGGGAAACAGCATTGCAAGCGATCACAACACACAAGTGGATTTTTTCAAATCCTGTAATAATCGACGAAAAGGACTCCGTCACCGTGTTCCTGCCTTGCATTTTTAAGCCGGTGTGGCCGATCCCCATGCACCGCGGAGCCATGTACAAACCACGTGGATCCCCCATAACAGGCACATTGTGCCCCACAGAAACTGCGCGTGTGTACGTGGGATCCATGGGGCATGGGATTGTGGCCAGTGTTATGAAATTTAACACCACCTGTGCTAAGTCTCTGTAATGAAAGAAGTGTTTTGGTTTTCCTGTTCGTAGACTCGGTGTTGCCCAGAGTTTGTTTCAGAGGGATAATAGGCAGCCTGCCAAATTTTCAGCCACAGAACTTTTTTTCATTTTGTGAGTAAAGCTGTCCTGTTTTGTGGGCTCCTCCAGTGGTTTTTCCTTGCCCATGCAAGCATGACTAGTGGTACGTGGAAGCAAGAACGTGTGTTTCCCTCCCCCCCCCCCCCCCCCCCCCCCCCCCCCCCCCCCCCCCCCTTGAGTGAAAATTTCTTCTTGGCATAAGCAACTTCAGTAAGACAGCTACAGCAGTTGTGTAGTGACACATGCATACCCACAGTCTTGTCTAATCTTTCTGCGAAAGTTCCCATGCTGTGGGCCAGGAGGCCCAGTGGGATTGTGCACAATCCTGATTGAAATGCTGGGTACGTTTTTGTTACTCTGGGGATGCAGGGTTAGATCTTAAATCACAAAATGGGTCAAGTGGACAAATTTTGGGGCGCCGCTGTCCTAACATAAGGAGAAATCAACCATATAGTTTTTAGTTTGTGCATCTCTTAAATCCTGGTTTCATTTCACTGGTTTTGTTGTCTATTACACAAAATAAGAACTTCAGGCCACCAGCATGGATCAGTGTATTTGAAATGCAGAAAGTGCTATTATAATTTTTTTTAAAAAATAAAAAAAATAATTTTCTAGCCCCAACCTTCACTACACAACACTACACAGTACAAGCGCCTGTGTTTTTTCTCCCCTCTTCTTAGAGAGAGATCTAGTATAAAGTGACACTTCAGTAAGGTCTTTTGGTGCCAGCTGCCGAGGCAGTTTTGCCAGTTCAGAGGTGTACAGCTTTCCTTCGTCATCAACTAGAAAGATTGGCCATTGAGGAGTACACTGTAGAAAAGACGAGTAACGTTCAAAACCAGGAACTCGGCTAAACGCTCCTGTACAGCTCCTATTTCAGAAATGCTTAACAAGGAAATCTAGGCTGCCACACTAGCATAACTGGGTTAGGAGACGGAGTTGTGATCGTACGTAAGTCCTTACTACGCATTCCAAGAAAAAGGCAAAGCCAGTGGATATTGCATGATAGGAAACCTCCAGCATTGCACAACTTCTGTGGCTACTTCAGAAGAGGTGGTGTTAAAATGGTGCCAACTGCCGTGCCAAGAAAAACTGGATAGAGGGATAAAGGAGAGAATAGGTCAGATGAACGATCTGATTAATCCCTTTTAAGTAACAAAAGATTGAAATAGAATCAAGCTTCTATGATTCGTAGTCTGCTGGTGTCAATTAAATTCCAGAGTAATTGCACCCCAGTGCACAACTTGACTGCTCTAGTAAGAAATCCCTTTTTTGAAAGTCAGACTTTGCAGCTGATACATTTTTAAATTTTGTGGGGGTTTTCCCGGCACTATAAAGGTAGCAGAGATGGTTGGTGAAATGAAGTCTTTCCCCACTGCTAATAATTTGCAATGCTTGCATCGGGAGTTTCATGAAATATCAGCTCTGTTCTGAGGATGCATTTGAAAAGAGGCCATAAACTGTGCTAGCGAAGTGACAAATTTAATTCCTCTTTGACATGAGAAAAATCTCAGTGGAAAGGAATTCTTCTTCCCCCCTCAGTCAGCTTGATTAGTGTCTGAAACATGAGAAAAATGTAACTACATGATCCAGTGAAATAGGAACATACAACTGCATTTGAAATACTAGCTACTGTCAAATTCAGAGTTTCTAGAAATGGGGTGCAGGGGATGAAATATTTAAAGTGGTTGCTTGAAAATTAATGTATTTTGGGATTGTGTGCTCTAATGATTAGCATTAACACTTCAGTTAGGATAAGTGGAGGATTTGTTGTGCTGAACTATATTTAAAATGAAGCAGGACTATTATAGAAAATGTGTTCCTGCATAGTCATGGGTTTCAGAATAAGAGCTGTCTACTCAGGATAACCTTTGAACGGAAGCATGATAACCAATATATTCTGAATTCGATTCATTTGATTTTACAGATGAAACAGTAACTTGCATCTAACCTAAACTTAATTACTGATGAAATTTGACCTATCCTGTATCTTCATGCAATTAATTCAAAAGAAATTGTCCTGCATATTAAAGCATTTACCCATGGACATATACTGAGTAGAATAATTTGTCAATTGATACTAATTGCCAGAATGATCAGCTTTCTTAATTTAATATCCCTTTGAAGTAATTTAGAGAACAATTGTTCTGCGTAGTTTAGGCACTGTTGTATGAAGTAACTGGAGCTTAAAGCCTGCAAAAAATTAGTCTTCATTTTTGCTAGAAAAAATGTAATCAAAATGTCAAATACTGTAAATTTTCCTAGCAAGATTTTTCCACAAAGTAGAATTAATCAAAATGTCAAATCCTGTAACAGTGTAGTGGGAAACTCTCACAGGACACTGCTATATTATTTTAAACACGAGCTCTGTACAAAGCAGAGCATGTATGAATGTGTTAACTATGTCTACTTTGATTCTGCCAAACTACTTGTTTGTCACATTATGATGTCCAAAGTCCATAGAATGTTCAGCTCTTAATTCCTGCTATGAAATAACTGTTTACAGCACTTAGAACAATTTCCAGTAATTAAAGAATCTGTCCCTTTCAGGGAGAAAAGTCCTTCACGATCACCTCAAGAATTCAAAATGTACTGTGATCTTTCTCTACTTTGTTTTTTAAAGCTTTTAATTCAGTACTACCCTTAGAACTCAAACTGATCAGAGAACTCATTGTGTAGGAAAAGACTGTTTCCTTCGAGCGTGTCTCGCAAATTTCCAAAAAGAAAGTTTGATTTACGCCGAATTCAGTTGAATGACAGTCCAAACTATTTTTTGATAGTACCTAGGAAAGTTATTCCACATAATGCATCCTACAGGAAATCTGCCACTCCTGTTCTCCATTCAAATAATTAAACTTAAGTTGTATTGGAGGATATTAACTAAGGCTACAATTCACAAGCAATTTACTCTTGTGAGTCTAGAGTAGTCCGATTGAAGTCCACTTCAGTGAGTAAGTGGGTTTGTGGTTTTCTGCCTAAATATTTCGCGTCTATATGAACAGTGGTGTGTGTGTGTGTGTGTGTGTGTCACAGGGATCGGGGTCTCTCGCTCTCTAGGCTGTCCCCAGATGCCCACTACGCCAGGCGCAACCCAGTTGCCTGTGCCCACGTGGGTTCCCAAGTGATCAGAAACCCTAACCGCAATCAAGGAGCTTTCGGAGGTCCGCACCCCCAGAAACGCCTCCCCTGGATCTCCCAGCCCAGCCGTAACGCAGAGAACTTCCTCTGGCCACCTGTAGCTTGGAAGACTTCATGGTGGGGTTGTCTTATATGAAAAAGGCCCGTCTAGGTTCTCACCTAGATAGAGTACCTCCTTAGTGAACCCCCCAAGACCAAATAAACACACAAGCACGCTAGGCTTGGTTATAAAACATATATTTAGTGCATACACGTACAAGGCTCTTGATCAGATAGTGCAAGTCCATAAATCAAATATAAAACCAACGCATTCTAAAATACACTGAGGTTCCCTAATTGCTCTCTTACCCTGAGGCTCTGTCCAGATTAGGTCAGTGCTTCTCGGCCTGGGTGTTGAGGCCGGGCTCGGTTCTTATAGTGAATTGGAAAGTCTTTAGCTCATGGTTGTGCAGCTTCCCTGCAAGCTGTTTTCTCCTTGCAGTCCAAGATGGAAGAGAGTGTCTGAAGATCCTGTGTCTTCACCTTGTTTGCAGGGGGCATGGGTCACTTCCTCCTGCTTCTCTACAGTTATTTTAATGTCCTTGTAGGTGGGTTGCCATCCCCCCCCCACCCATCAGTCACCTGGGCAACTGATGACTTGTCTTGCCTGACACTGGGTTTTTCTGTCCCTCCGCCTTGCCCAACCAGTTCAGCAAGGTGATCAGGCTCACAATCTGCTATTCTTTATCTTTAGCTGTGGAGCCATATTTACCCGCCAGCAGCCCAAACTGTGTCCCATCACCACAAATGTCTGTTTCCCCCTTTTCCCTATGACAGTGTGATGGCAAGCAACAATCACACCTGTTGTTCTTGAGCTCCTACACCCTTATTTGCTGTTAACGTTTTGAGCTCTTATTCCCTGAACAGTTTGGATTTCTCAGCAGAAGAAATCTTTGAACCTCTCGTCTACCTGCTAGCCCACAGTAAAACTGCTGCTAAAGAGTTTGGGCAAGCCTCCAGCGTTTGCCACCCTAAAAGCTGAGAGGATGACTTTGTTCATGGACCCTGAATAGCAAGCGGACAATCCTTTTATGCAGTGGTGTTCCTAGTGGATCACCAAACCTTTTTGTCTCCATAGTTCTGTCTTTACTAAGTAGGCCTTCTCTCAAGAGCCGCATGGTAGCAGCCTCTAAGTACTGGACTCCACCCACTGCTTTCCAAGACCAGGAGCAGGTGAAGTTCTAGGACTAGAAACTAATGCTTTATAGAATGGGGAAGCTTGGTTTTGGAGGGCAGCATTCAAGATGAATGGTGACAGGTTATTAATATTGCAGCTTGTCTAATGCAGTAGCTGCCAAATGGATGGCCAAACTTAAAGGGTTGATAGTTGCACTCTTCTAATTGGTTGCTTTCTCAAGGTTGACTATCCTGGACAGAGGCGGTCAGGATCGCAGATAGAGTGCTGGCTCTGGGTGGGGTTGTGATTTCAACTGACCTGCCATGTATTTGCTACCTGGAGTCATTTGAGTCTCAAAACAAGGGGCACATAGAGGAAAGACTTATACACTTGGCAAATAATAAAAATGTTTCAGTTTCTTAAGCTCTTCCAACTACAAGTCTTAGACTAATGGCTAGACACAGAGCTTCCAAATTTTGGCAAACTGCATTGTGGCTATTTTTTATGGGGCACATGTAGTGGTGTACTGGGTGGTGGTTGAGCATATTTTAGTTACGGTTTTATTTATTTTTTGCCTCCTTTTTCTTTACAAGAGTTCAAAATGGTGGGGAGCACAAATGCTAACAGTATTGCTGGGTAATTCAGTTCTGGCTTTGAGCTGCTTATGCTGTTCTCCAAGATGAAGATTTGGAGGGTCAAGAGGCAGAGAGCAGAGTATATTGTGTCTTTATGGAAGTGTCTGCCACAGCTGTAGCAGTTGGAGGTGGATTATGTGTTGCTATGGCAGGACATCCAAGTGCATGTGATATCCGAAGGGCTCCTCCTCCAAAGCAGAGGAGTTGGAATTGGAGCTCATGAAAGAGCACGAGCTTCCCCCACCCCCCACCCAAGGAAGATTATGGCCCCTGTTCCCCTCCGTGTTCTAAATGGAAACAATTAATCAGTCCCTATAAAAAGGCCAAGGGCACGGGGGAGCCTCAATGGAGGACTCCAACCATGACACCCACTGCAGCTTCTTGTATACATCTGAAACGGTTCCCCCAGAACTGGAGAACTAGAGTCCCTTACTAGAGACCCTAAAGAATTAGGCAGAGAGCAACCTTCTGGTCAGGGCCTTAAAATTGTTGAAAGAGCTGAGAGGGTCCTTGGCATTACTCCTAGATCCGAAAAGAAAGAGGCCCCCCAATCCTCTTTGGAGGATGGTGGTTCTGACAGGGATTATATTCCCTGCCTCTTGCATCACCCTCATGGAGTTACCCTGGACAGGACATTTGAGTAAATGCTTAGAGCTCAGTGGACAAATCCTACTGAATCAGCTGAGCTCTCTAACACACAACAGGCTCTCTGAGTTTCACAGTCAGTTTATTTATTTATTTATTTATTTATTAGCATTTTAATGCCGCCCCTTCATGCCCACGGCATCTCGGGGCGACTAACAATACGGTAAAACAATAAAATACATTAAAACAAACGTAAAAAATGTAAAAACCCCCAACCCTAACCCTACCCTCCCATTCCCCCAAATTCCCCACCCCACCAATCTCCCCCATTTACCCCTCCCTCCCCCCCTCCCCTCCAAAGGCTTGGGCGAACAGCCAAGTCTTGCATGCCCACCGAAAGGCGAGCAGACCCGGGCTAGTGATCAACAATTCTCCTGCGCCAGATCAGGATTCTCATAGCCTGATGACATCCTGCTTCCAACACCTCCAGTGGGCTTGACACTCGTGTCCGCTTCAATGACTGTCCCAACCGTGAGAAGCACACATCATCTCCAGTCCAGGGGTGAACATCAACATAGATCAGAGGACGCTGGAATCCCTCGTGGTGGGAAGAATTTCACCGATTCCTATTGGGAGTCCCTCTGATGGAACCCAACAGGTCAGCGATCACCTCTGATGCTAGTCTCCTCAGCTGGGGGGCCCACCTCGACACAGGTGTGGTGCAGGGCACCAGATCCGCATCCGCTCTCACCCACTTCAACTGACTGGAACTGACAGCCATTCGTTTCACATTACAGCATTTCAAGCCTTTAATTGGTGGGTGCCATGTCATCATGGTATTCATGGACAACACGGCCATTCTGGCCTACGTGAATAATCAAAGGGGCTCAAGATCCAGGGCTATACAGGCGGAAGCATCTCGTCTGCTAGATTGGGCAGAAATTCACATCCTATCACTGCTGACTCTTCATATGGAAAACGTACAGGCTGATTGGTTGAGCTGAGAGTCGGAAACCCAGCGGAATGGTCCTTCAGCAGATTTGTGTTTCCTTTGATTGTACAAGGGTTCGGTCACCTGATACTGGACCTCTTTGCCTTTCCATCAAATACCAAGACAAATCGCTTCATGTCTCCGGGATGCCATCTCTACTTCGAGGCGCACAATGCACTCAGTCACCCGTGACCCAGAGGTCTCCTTTACGCCGTTTCCTCATTCCCACTTCTAAGCCGAACAATTCGTAAGTACAGACAATCCCAGTAGGCCCCATTCTGGCCTTGCAGACCATGGTTCATGGATCTGGTGAACCTGTCAGCCGGTAATGGGTTGGAACTTCCACCGACACCGGATCTTCTCTCTCAGCAGGAGTCTCTGTTCTACAAACTACCAGAGTTTCTGAATCAGACTGCTTGGCTGTTGAAACCGAGGTGCTTCACAGTCTAGGTTACTCAGAAACCGTTATTACGTCCCAGCTTGCTTCTGAGTGCAAATCTACTAGTCGAATCTATCAGTGCACATGGAGGGTTTTTGTCTAGGGGTGCTGGGCCAACCGAGTCCCGACCCACTCCCCTTTCCATTGTTCAGATCCTTCAATTTTTCAGGAAGGGTCGAACCAGGGATCTGCATCACAATGCTCTTTCCCGACAGCTTTCTGTGTTGGCTGGTGTACTGGAGTCAAAAGATTGGGTTCAGCTATTCTTACATCCACCTGTTCCTACAAGCTGATCATCCTGGAATTTTAATGTAGTTTCTTTGGCACTTACCACATCTCCCTGCGAACCGCTCAGGGATGTTTCTTTGTATTTTTTATCCATTAAGGTAGCCTTTCTCGTTGCCATTTCCTCAGCTAGGGGAATGTTGGAAATAAGAGCTTTGTCTATTGGTCCGGCCCTTTGCTTCTCTCATGAGGATTGGTTGTCCTGTGACTGGACCCTTCCTTTGTTCCTAAAGTTAATTCTGGCTTCCAGTTAGTGCAGGAGGTAATTCTCCCCTCCTTTTGTCCTTGCCCCTGACACAGTTTGGAAATAGTGTGGCATAACTTAAACCTTTGTCGAGCGCTCAAAGTTTACTTGGTTTGCTCTGAACCGTTTAGACAAACATCGAAAGGGGAAGCAGACTTCGAAATCTGTAATTTCTAAGTGGATTTCATCATGGTTTATAGATACTTATCGGGCAGCCGGCCTTTTGCCTCCGACAAGGATCATAGTTCCCTCCACAAGGGGAGCTGCAGCATTTTGGACTTTTAGGGCGAGGGTTCTGTTTGGTGATATTTGTATGGCAGCCACGTGAAAGAGCGCCCACATTTTTGTCAAACTTTACGAGATTGACTTTCTGGATTCTGCTGGGGCTGCTTTCGGCAGGCAAGTTCTTCAAGGGGTTCTGGATTAATTGAGTTCTGAACGGTGCAAGTCCGGTTGCTACCCAAACTATGCCCGCCCTGTGTTTGTTTGAGGGTACTGCTTTGGTAACTCCCTGCGTCTGAATAACCAGACGAAGGAGCTATGGAAAGGGCAATTGGGTCAGTTGCCTTGGGAATTGTCCTTCTGTAGCTCCTGAGGGAGGTTATTTGTCCCTCCCGTAGGTGTTTGTTGCGGGTTGGCAACCTTTCTAGTCCTGAGACCCAATTAGTTTCCACGGGACCTTTCTGTTAACCTTTTCCCCATGTTTGGGAGGGTTTTCCCTTGCTGGGCCCCTAGTTGAAGAGGTCAACTCTTTGTTTGCTTTTTAGATACCTGTCATCCTTTGGCTTTTTAAGACTAGAGATTGAGGGTGTGCTCTCCCTGCACATGCCCAGTTGAAAGTCAGTGCTGTCTCCTGCTGGTGTGAGGGAGACCACTTCCTGCGTCCAAATAACCTTCCTCAGGAGCTGCAGAAGGACAATTCCCAAAGTAAGTGACCCAATTGCCCTTTCAAAATGACGTTGAAGGGGAGTTCACTCTCTTAAAACCCCTGTGAGGGTGTGGGAGAAGGAAATTGGGCCTTCCTTCCTCCTCTCTTCATGGAGACTTAGCATAATTATGTTTGATGTTGTTAGCAAATTGCCAAAATTGGTTGTTCCTATTTTGTTTTATGTAGTTTTTTATATAGTTGATATTTGGGCTATGGCCTTTGCTACGCCCCCTTTCTTAAATAAACTTGAAACAAAACTTGAAACTCCTAAAACCATGCCTTTGGGGGCCTGAAATGCAGTTTGTGCAACCCAACAAAATAGCTGCTGCTATCAGGGAGGCCGATGATTCTTTCTTCCAGAGCAGGGTGCCGTGTGACCAGTAAAAGCTCATTCCATGTGGGCTCTGTTGACTACTGAACACGCTGGTGTGCTTGCCTAATGCACTTTGCCTGCAATGAAGGTGTGGGGTTCTGTGGATCCTGGTGCAGGGCATTGGTCAGATTCTCATTTGGGTTAGTCTTTGCAGGCATTCGGAACATGCTGTCGGCTGTATCACCCATGTCTTGGACTGGAAAGCTATCTGCCAATTACTCGGAGGCAAGGTTAGTCAGTCTCTTGGTACAAGAACTTGCCCAATAGCTCAATGTAGGCGATCACCTTGTGGCTATGACTCAAGCAGTTAATTTTGTCCTTATAATTCTGTTAGACACCTTTTGGCCTTTGGGAGCACTTCTCCATGTCGTGGTTTGTAAATGCATTTCTTTCACTCAGCCTCTTTTCTTTTTTTTTATAGTCCTTGGGGAAGAGAGTCTGAATTTCCTTGTTCCCACAGATCGGGATAAAAGCCTAGGTCTTTGTCTCTCTCCAGATATCTGCTTGCTGACTGTCCTGAGCCGTGACTCTTGCACATTGGGTAGTAACTTATTGTAGCTGCTAGTAGGCACCACGGTCAAAAACTTTCTCTCAAAGCCTGGTTTGCCCTTTTATGCAAAGGAAAGAGTTTTGAGTCCTTACCACAGAGACCAAAAGGCTGTGTAGAAAGCCTCTTCTGGGGTCCCTTCTGTCCCTTTCATGTTTTGTCTCATTTTGCTTATACATACATTTATACATATTATTATTATTATTATTAAACATTTATAAAGCGCCAGTAGTAACCTGGCGCTGTACAGAACATACAATCAGATGCGGTCCCTGCCTGTGGCTTACAATCTAAAAGACAAGGAGGGGGAGACAAGGAGAGGGGACAGCGGGAGAGACATGGGAGAAGACAAACAAACATTCAGGCGGATGCGAAGTCTCAGGTGCGTGTACTTGGCTTGGTTACAAGGTGGTCGGTAGCAGCAGTCAGCAGAGGAGGGCTGACAGTAAGAGCAAGGGGAAAGACTAGAGGGCATTGGGAAAGGCAGCATGGAAAAGGTGGGTCTTGAGGAGGGATTTGAAGGAGCGGAGGGAGGAGGCAAGGCGGATGTCGGCAGGGAGGGAGTTCCAGGCATGCGGGGCAGCGAGGGAGAAGGGACGAAGGCGGTTGGGCGAGCAGGAGAAACGAGGGAGAGCGAGGGAGGGGACAGAGGAAGAGCGGAGAGCGCGCGCAGGAGTGCGTAGGGCGATTAGGTCCGAGAGGTAAGGGGGAGCTTGGTCATGGAGCGATTTGAACGTGAAAACCAGGAGTTTGAACAGGATACGTTCAGGAAGGGGGAGCCAGTGAAGGGAGAGGAGGAGAGGCGTTACATGGTCGAAGCGACGGGCAGAGTGAATGATCTTGGCGGCAGAGTTTTGGATCGCAACAAGGGGGGACAGGTGGGAGCGAGGGAGGCCAGCAAGGAGGAGGTTGCAGTAGTCGAGGCGAGAGATAACCATGGCATGAACAAGGATTTTGGCCGAGGAGATAGATAGAAAGGGGCGTATGCGGGCAATGTTGAGGAGAGCGAATCGGCAGGATTTGGCCACAGAGTCAATGTAAGGTTTAAAGGAGAGGTGCGTGTCAAAAATGAAGCCCAAGCTGCGGGCACGGAGAACAGGACGGATGGTGACCCCATCAATGCAGACGGTCAGGTCAGAGGGAGAGGAGGGGGATGGAGGAAAAATGAGGAGTTCAGTCTTGGCCATGTTCAGTTTGAGTTGGCGTCGGGACATCCAGGCGGAGATATCAGAGAGGCAGTCGACGAGGCGTGAGCGGATAGAGGAGGAGAGAGAGGGGGTAGAGAGATAGAGTTGGGTGTCATCAGCATAGAGATGGTATTGGAATCCGTGGGAGGCAATAATTTCGCCAAGGGACAGGGTGTAGATAGAGAAGAGGAGAGGGCCAAGGACAGAACCTTGGGGAACCCCAACCGAGAGGGGAAGGGAGGGGGAGGTCGACTCGGGGAGGGAGACATTAAAGGAGCGGTCAGAGAGGTAGGAGGAGAACCAGTCAAAGACAGAGCCACGGAAGCCCAAAGAGTAAAGCGAGTCCAAGAGGAGCGAGTGGTCGACAGTGTCAAAGGCAGCAGAGAGGTCAAGGAGGACAAGAACGGAGTAGTGGCGCTTCGATTTAGCGACAAGTAGATCATTGGTGATCTTGGCCAGGGCAGTTTCAGTAGAGTGGAGGGGGCGGAAGCCGGACTGGAGAGGGTCCAGGGAGGAGTTGGCAGAGAGGAGGTTCAGGCAGCGGGAGTAGACGACACGTTCCAGGAGCTTCGAAGCAAAGGGAAGGAGGGAGACTGGCCGGTAACTAGAGGGATCGAAAGGGTCCAGGGTAGGCTTTTTGAGGATGGGGGAGACAGTGGCATGTTTGAAGGCAGAGGGGAAGGAGCCTGTGGAAAGGGAGAGATTGACGACATGCAGAAGGGGGGGAGCGACAGTGGGAGCAATAGAGGTCAGGAGGCGGGAGGGGATCGGGTCAAGGGGGCAGGTGGAGGGGTTGGATGAAGAGAGAAGAGCAGAGATTTCCTGGAGAGAGGCAGGAGGGAAGGATGCGAGGAGGGAGGGGGGCGGGGGACGGAAGAGGGCGGGAGGCAATATCCCGACGGATCTTGTCAATCTTGGAGGTGAAGAACGATGCAAGATCCTGAGCAGCAAGGGAAGAGGGCGGAGGAGGGCAGGGGGGTTTGAGAAGGGAGTCGAAAGTAGAGAAAAGGCGGCGAGGGTCGCGGGAGAAAGAAATACATACATTTATTATCCCGTAACCTCCAGCCTAAAGGCAGCTCGGGGAGGCTTGCATGTAGCAAAAATGTATAAATAGCATTATAAAACACGAAAATTCAAAATACTGTAAATACATCTAAAATGTAAACTAAAAGGAGCTATACATCCCCATTCCCTACCCAACCCCACTACCCCACCAAAAGCCTGGCTGAACAGCCAGGTCTTATATTGTTGTCAAAAGGAGGGGAGATCCGGAGCCAGATAAACCGTCACCAGGAGAGAGTTCCATAGCCATGGGCCAATCACCAAGAATGCTCTCCCCATGGTTGCCACCCAAGAAGAAACCCAGAGGACCTCGAGGAGGGTGCCCCCGGCCAACCGCAGGAACTGATCCAGGGAGTGAGGCAGTCCCACTGATAAGTGGGGCCCAGACCGTGTAGGGCTTTATAAGTAAGAAGGAACGCCTTGAATCGGGCCTGGAAGACTATAGGCAGCCAGTGCAATAAACTGAGCACAGGTGTCCATAGGACTGCCATATTCTGCACTAGCTGCAATATCCAGACGATCACCAGGGGTAACCCCATGTAGAACACGTTACAGTAGTCTAATCTTGAGGTGATAAAGGCATGGATGAGAGTGACCAGGTCAGAGTCTAAGACTTACGGCCGAAGCCATTGTACCAGATGTAACTGGCCAAATGCGCTCCTCTCCAGAGCCGCAACCTGGGCATCCAGGCAGAGCGGTGAGTCGAAGAGCCACCCCCAGACTACGAACCTGAGGGACCAAGGAGGGGCAAACCCCATCAATGATGGGGGGCACCAACATCACCTCCATCTTGTCGGGATTCAGCTTCAAACGGCTCACCCTCATCCAGTCCCCCACAGCCACAAAGCACTGAGTAAGCACCGAGACAGACAGGCCTGGGTCAACTGAAAAAGAGAGGTATAGTTGGGTGTCGTCAGCATATTGATGACATCGAACCCCTTCACAATCTTGCCAAAGGCTACATGTACACATTGAACAGGAGAGGGGACAGAATGAATCCCTGCGGAACTACGTATGAGGTCCTGGGAGGATGATATAAAATCCCCCAGCCCCACATGCTGAGTCCTCCCAGCCAGGAAGGAATGGAACCATTCAAGAACAATCCTGCCCACCCCGGGGCAGTCCCACAGGTGGGTCACCAGTGTCTCATGATCAACGGTGTCAAATGCAGGCGACAGATCTAACAGGATCAAAAGGGTCGACTGTCTCCAATCCAACTCACGCCAAAGGTCATCGACCAAGACCACAAGTGCAAAGTGATGCACATAGGGAAAAATAACCCAAACTATGAGTACACAATGCTGGGTACTAAGCTAGGAGTTACTACTCCGGAAAAGGATCTGGGAGTGATTGTGGACAATACACTGAAATTTCAGCCCAATGTGTAGCAGCAGTCAAAAAAGCGAACAGAATGTTAGGAGTTATTCGCAAAGGGATTGAGACTGAGGATGTCATAATGCCTCTATACAAATCAATGGTGCAACCGTACCTGGAATATTGTGTGCAGTTCTGGTCGCCCCATCTCAAAAAAGACACAGCTGAACTAGAAAAGGTACAGAGAAGAGCAATGAGAATGATAAAGGGTGTACGGAATGGCTTCCGTACAAAGAGAGGCTTGACAAGCTGGGTCTCTTCAGCTTAGAGAAGAGATGACTGAGAGGGGACATGATAGAGGCTTATAAAATCTTGAGTGGTGTGGAACGAGTAGATAGGGAATGGTTTACCCTCTCAAATAGTATTAGAACTAGGGGACACTCCATGAAACTAGCTGCCGGCAGATTTAACACAAATAAAAGGAAGTACTTTTTCACTCAGTGCATAATTAACCTATGCAATTTGTTGCCAGAGGACATTTTCAAGGCCAGTAGTATAGCTGGGTTTAAAAAAGGACTGGATAAGTTCTTAGAGTGTAGGTCCATTAATGGCTATTAACCAAGTGGCTTACAGGATGAACGTCTTACAGTCGGGACCTGGGAGTGAACAATGGGGAACGGATTGCCCATTGTGACTGTTGGTTCTTTTCCCATGTGATCGAGATTGGCAACTGTTGGAGGACAAGATGTTGGGCTTGATGGACCATTGGTCTGACTCAGTATTGCACTTCTTATGGTCTTAAGCGCAATCTCAGTGCCATGACCCATCTGAAAGCCGGACTGCGAGGGGTCCAGAGAACTGATGCAGTCCATATGCCCCTGAAGCTACTGGGCCACCGCCCGTTAAATAACCTTCCCTAAGAAGGGAAGGTTAGAGATTGGCCGATAGCTGGCAAGGGAGTCAATGTCAAGAGATGGTTTCTTGAGCAGAGGCCGTACCATGGCCTCCTTAAAGCATCCCTGCACCCTGCCCTCCCAAAAAGAGGCATTGACCACCCCTGCCAGCAGTGGCCCCAGCGTCTCTTGGCTGGCCTTGACCAGCTAGGATGGGCAGGGGTCCAGTTCACAACAGGTAGCTCTAACTGCCCCAAGGACATCCTCCGCATCAGCGGGCAACACCCGCTGAAACAGATCCCATGAAATGGGACCAGACAGGGCATTTTGCTAGACAGTGGCAGACCAGCACGTGCCACATCCTGCACCACTGCTTTGGACGTGATTGTTACTACATCCTAGCAAAACAGTTTATCAAGTAGTTCCTTTTGTGTGGTGGACGTTTCTCATGAACAGGATAATCATGAATGTTTACTGCCTGAAAACATTATGAAATAGGCCAGTGTGAATTAATGTTGTTCGTTATATGTAAGTGAGAAGGAACTGTGGCAGTTACGACGTTTAGGCTATAGGACGGCTAATTGCTTTCCGGTGGCTAAGTTGGAGTGATGTCAAGAGGGAAAATTTTAAAGTGTGCTTGAAGATGCATGGTGATGTCTACCTGTGCTTCATAAGGGGAAAGTGGTGGTGTTGGTTTTGGGGTGGTTGTTTTTTTGCTAATGGCACTGAAAACTGGAGTGACTTGGTGAATGGCATGCTAGGAGTCCCCAGAAGAAAATAGCTGAGCTGTTTCTGAAAAATTGTTCTTTTAAAACTATATGAAAGTAGCCAATAGGCATTGATGGATGGTTCCCCCCCCCCTCCTAATTTCAGTCCAGTAGCAACTTGAGTTGTGCAACTTCCTTTCTTATGGGCGCACCCCACTTGGAGCAAGGAGTCACCGTGCAAGCCAAGTTGATGAACAGCTGTTGGGAAAGTTTGAACCGTATAATGTGTCCAGCTCCAGGTGGCTCACTTGAGTAAACAGACTCTGGCAGTGAAGCTGCACCCATTAATCCTAAATTCCTATTTGAAACTTGTCATCTAAGAGGAATGGGATGCTGCTTCTGCCAGCAGTATCTCCCTTTTCGGTCTGGATAGGGTGGAAGGAGTGAATGTTTTAGAAAGAGAATTATTTTAAAAAGGTGTGCTCGGTGGGTTTTTTTTGGGGGGAGGGGGTGTCTCTTGGAAATCTGACCTTTTTGCGTGCATGCGCGCACACACGCACGCACCCCTCTGACTCCCCGTTTTAAGTCGAGGCACAACTCCCATCACCGCATTTTATGGAGTCAGAATTTCACCCATATGCTAGACAATGAGGTCAATCATTTGGCAGAGTTCTGGAAGAGAGATTGTCGTCTCATGTCTGGAGTTACTGAAATTGTAAACAGTAATCAAGTAGCGAAGTCTTGTGTTCGCCAGCTGTGCTGAACATGAGACAATGCTTCAGTGTAGTAGTAACAGGAAAGTTATGAGGAGCATTTTGCGCATACCCACTTACTTCCCTCTCGTACAGTTTCTTCATGCCAAGGAGAGTAGAGCGGTGTGGGGAAAAGCAAGATCTACACAATTTGCAAGATGAACTTGTTCTAATTCCACAACCCTAGCCCCTATTGACTTGCAGTGATAAGTGTCTGAAAGTTAAACTGTCAAAATACGCTCAAGGCCTTGATTCCAATCCTGTAGTTGGAGTCGAGTTGAGAATATTTTTTGGGGGGGATGTAAAATAGAAGAACTTCAGGAAGGGATTTTAAATGTAAAAGAATAGCTTTTTTGGTAACCAGTACCGTAATGCAGACTGGGGGGGCTGGGGGGAATAGTTATGCAGATTTATTTATTTTAATTTATTTTCACTCTTACCCAGTGGCATCTCAGGGTGGCGAAGAGTCCATAATAAAAACATAAATACAAAAATATATAAAACATAAAATATCAACTGTAAAAACGTAGGTATCTGAGGCCAGCATAAAATACGCTCCCCCCCTCCCCCCCTCCCCCCCAATTCCCCATGCCAAATGCCTGGTGAAACAACCAGGTCGTGCATCGTTTGTGGAAGGAGGGGAGATTTGTAGAGAAGTGAATCTCTGCCAGGAGAGAGTTTCACAGCCTTGATGCAACAACCAAGAATGCTCCCTCGTATGTCACCACCCGGGATACCCAGGGAACCTCCAAGAGGGTGCTCCCAGCCGACGGCAGGGGCTGATCCAGGACACGAGGGATGAGGCGGTCCCACAGGTAAGCGGGGGCCAGGCATATAGGGCTTTAAAGGAAATAAAATCGGGCCCGAAAGGCTGTCTTGTTCTGCACCAGCTGCAGTCTCCAGGGGTAGCCTCACGTAGAGTGCATTGCAGTAGTCCAATCTTGAGGTGATGAATGTATGGATGATGGTGGCAAAATCGGAGCCTGAGATACAAGGTCAAAGACGACGAACCAGACGTAACTTACAAAATGCGCTCCTCACCACCGCCGCCACCTGGCAATCCAGGTGGAGCTGTGAATTAAGGAGTACACCCAGACTTCATACCTGAGGGACCAGGGAGGGACGCACCCCATCGTTGATGGGCGTCTCTGCCCCCTCGGTCCTCCCCACTATCACCTCCATTTTACCGGGATTCAGCCTGACGGCTTGCCCTCATCCAATCGCCCACTGCAGCCAGACACCGGGAAAACACAGAGACTGCAGGGTATGGGTCAGATGAAAATGAGAGGTAAAGTATACTGATGACACTGAACCTTAGACTCTCTCATGATCTCACCCAAGGGCAGCATGTACATGTTGGAGCGGGGATAGAATTAGATCCCTGCGGTACTCCACTCGTGAGATCACGGGGGACGGGGGGGTGGGGGATTTATATATTTTAAAATGTATTTATAGAGATTTTTATCCTGCCCCTCCTGCCCGCAAGGCAGCTCGGGGCGGCGAACCACAATTAAAACAATGAAAGCAGTTTAAAAGTTAAAAATCCCATATGCGGGAGAAAAAAGAACTCTCCCACCCACCCTACCTCCCCCGTCGCCAAAAGCCTGGCGGAATAGCCAGGTCTTACACAAACGTCGAAATGACAGGAGAGTGGGGGCCAACTGAACCTCCTCCGGGAGCAACTTCCACATCACAGGGGCAGCCACCGAAAAAGATCTAACATCAGTGGCCACACACCTTGCCCGGGGAACCTCCAAAAAGGCTCCCACGGATGATCTCGGGTTGCACGGGCACATGGGAAGTGAGGGATGACGGAAAATCACCCAGTATCTCACGCTGGGTCCTACCGGCCAGGAATGAGTGGAACCATTCAAAAACCATTCAGCTCACCCTGACATGGTCCCGCAGGCAGGTCACCAGTAACTCATGAACAACAGTGTCAAAAGCAGCTGATCTAATAAAATCAGAAGAGTACACTGAAAGACGCCAGTTCCAGGCAGAGAGAGGCCGGACTGACCACCCCCTTCACCACCCGAAAAAGCTCAGCCATATGAGTCTTTGCAGACGATATGATGGTAGCAAAGAAACTCTTCTTTGCTGCCCGCATAGCCACGGCATAAGCTTTAAAAGCAACTCTATGGCGCAATCTGTTAGCTTCAGTACAAATACGGCGCCACTGTCGCTCTAACCATCTCCCCTCTTGCTTCAGTCAACGCAGGTCTTCTGTGAACCACAGAGCCCTGTGTAGCCTATGCTCAGGGAGCGGATGCTTGGGAGCCGTCCGGTCGATGATTTCGACTAACAAGTTGTTCTAGAAGGCAACGAGGTCATCGAGCGATCAGCCATCAAAGTCAGAAGGTATATCCCCCAAGCATTCCGGAACCACTCGGGTTCCATCAGTTAATACAAAATCAGAGATAATACAGAACCAGAGGGAGAGAGTGGCCAAGTGAAGCTTGACTGTACGTTCTCCATCCACCTTGTCATGCCATGGTGATACCATATAATCTCAGAGTGTCTAGTGAAGGATCCACACACCTTCATTCCTCCAGAACTAAAACATTCACAGGCTGCAGTGTCCTCCCTTAAACACCAGTTCTCGTATCTGACCACATAGAAATAAGGGGATGATGTTAAGAGGAACTGGGGGGGGGGGGAGGGGGCACAAATCAATTCAGCACTAGTGTCATACTTGTATTTTTCAACACTAAAGTTAAATCTTTTAATTTCCACATTTCCTTCTGTTACCAAAATCAGATGTGGTTTTCAAAAGCTTTTATTACCAAAAGGCAATCGAGAGAGAGCGTGGCTGCTACCAAAAAGCAAAGCAGTGCCGTCAAGCCGAGTGTAAGGTTTCTTCTAATTTTACAGGTGCAGGGGTTAAGTACAGCGGCTTTCATAATTAAACTTCCACATATTGTTAGACCCAGCAAGAGAGACAATAGCTTGAAGTTAAATAGCTGTCACATTCTGTAGTTTAAGACGTACCTAGGAATTGTTGCCACTCTTGAATTTTGTGTTGGAGAGCATGGCCGGGATTTGTGTTTACAAAATTATGTCCTCAACAAATAATATGAAAACTTCTAGTCAAAAAGTTGCTGTTGATTAGATGGGATTTTTATTTATTTATTTATTTATTTATTTAGCAAATTTATACCCCGCCCCCTCCTGCACCGCAGCTCGGGGCGGCTTCCAACAATCACAATAAAACATTTAAAATTCATTTTAAAATATTAAATATAAAATATACCATATAAAACAGGGCTAGAATAATAATAAATAAATGGGTGGGGGACTAAAATCATCCCTCCCCACCCTCCCTCCCAAAGGCCTGGGCAAACAGCCAGGTCTTACAGTTCCGCCGAAATGTTAAAAGGCTTGGGGCCAGGCGAGCTTCCTCCAGAAGGGAGTATCAGTAGAGGAACTCTTTGGAGTCTTGAGTGCTTTTACACACACAGTCACAAAGCAAAGTAGGGTGTGGTTACCCCAAGGTGTGACTTGAAGAGTAAATAGCCAAGAGTAGCCAGCAAGGAAAAGGGTGTTAATTTGCTTGATAAGTGACTTAAACACCCATCACATCATCCTGAGCAATCATTAACTCCCTGAGTGTCGTCCTTTTGGGTAATTACCCTTCAGAATGCGAGTGCTTACAAAGTGGATTATTATCACCACTTTCATATTCACCTCGGTGTTTTAGTCTGTTCAGGTGAGTGTATCTGTGATATAGGTATTGTGACTTGCGTATTTGGTTCCCAGTCAGTTTGGGACTTGCTCAGATGAGACTGGAAAACGAAGCTGCAGTGTTTTGATAAAGAGAAAAGTGTCAAGGTAAATTACTGCACTACCTGCCAAGACAGTAATGCATGAAATACCAAAGATTAAATTGAGGTAAGCATGAAAATTATTGAGGGCTCCAGGCAAATTATTGAGCATCCTATGAATGGTCAACCAGTTAACCGTAGGGTGGTAATTTCATTTGAGCAAGACTTCAGTCTTGTGTTAGTGCCATATTGTAAGAACATAGCATTGTTGAACTTTGAAAAGTTTCTGTCTGTGCCATGTGCTACGCACCTTCCAGATTTTTGAGTTCTATGTAGTTGTCTCAGGTGGATGAATAATATTGCATCCTTGGAAATAAGTTTGAATAGATATCCTAATAAGGATACTAGCGTGAGAAAAATACCATTCTTAGTTTCCGTTCTTTTGCAACCATTCAGATCACCAGGTTAACAATGACTAATGACTAAAAAATAAATAAATTGTAAGTAGCAGTTTCTAGCGCAGAAACTTTGAAAGTAGATGTCTGTTAGTAAATTGTGTGTGCCTTCTGAAAAATGATAAATATACAAATCTTAAACAGTAGTTACATGTCTTTTTTTACAGTGCAGATATCCCCTTTGTTACCACATTCGAATGTTTATCTAATCTAGATCTACTACTTCCTAAAATCAAGAGTCATCATTGTGAACTTGTGCTAGAGGAAAAATAGCACAGAACAGTTTATTGTGGTACACATGTTAATAGAATATTTGTATGAGATTATTCTAGATTATTCATTTTTTTTGTTTCTCTACTCTGTTTTGCAGTGATATTGGGAGAATTTGAGAACCACCAAAGAGAATAATTGCAGGAAGTTTAATTCCTACGTTTAATAGTATGTTTTGCAGCAACCCAGAGCAAGAGAGAGTCTTGCTGCCTCTCCAGCAAAAGATTTTTAGTTCAGTATAACTGTAGTTCTTGGAATAAGTAAGAGACTACTAATAATTAATAAGCATTTTTATTTTTGTATACCACTGCCCTGCCATGGCACTCGGAGCACTTTACATAGAACAACTTTAACACAACTTTTAATCCTCTCAACAACCCTGTGAGATAGGTTAGTCTGAAAGGATATTGTGACTGGCCCAATGTCACCCAGTGAGTTTCTGACTAAGGCGAGATTTGAACCACGGCCTCCCTTTACTCCACAGTCCAGGTACTGTGCAATATCTAAAGGACGAGCTGGGATACGCTTTTCAGATTTTAAAATGGCATCACGCTGATAACATATAATAATTTCATAATCGTGTACAAAAGATACATTACGGTTAAGGGAGGTAGACTAAAGTTGTGATGCCACATTGCAAGATGCCTCTGGCACTGTATTCAAAAGAGCTGGTTTCTGCAGTTGATCAGTCCTATCTGCTAACATGAGTGAAAAGTTGTTCGTTGTTTTTTTTTAAAAAAAAACCTTACTCCTATTGGCACTACAGAGAAAGCAGAAATTCATTCTTTGTTGTGTGCATCGCCTACAGAATTATTGATAAAATCCTAATCCATTACATTGGCGCAGATGTTGCTGTTGTGTTTATCCATGATACAGCCCTGCCAGTATTCAGAGTGCTGTATAATCCTTATCTAGTTCACCCTCAAAATAGCTCTGTGAGGTGGGGGTGGTTCTAGCTTTGCAGATGTAAAACGGAGGCTGACAGAGAGTGCTTTGTCCAAGGTCACCTACTGAGATCGTGGCTAAAATGAGTTTGAAACCTGAACACCTAGGTTTATGTCCAACACTTTATTCATAAGGCTGCACTGGTTCTTGAAAGCATCGTAAAGATGCTGTCATTATATTCTGTAACCCAGAATATAATTTTTCTATAAGCATCTTTAAACTTAAAACATATACATAATTTTAAGATTTATGTTGAATATATATCTTGCTTGGCTTAATAGAACACAGTTTAATGGTTAGCCTGCATCTTTCTCAGCTTCACCCCCTACTGCACACATTTTAAATTATTATACTGAGTTGAGAGTGCAGACATTTTCATGGAATTTTGGTGCTATATAAATAATTTCTAGTACCCAAAAATGTTTTACGTTGTTTGTTCTGTTGCTGTTTGTGAACCTCAATTATGTTCTTTTGTCAAAGCTTAATACACAATAGGTCTCAAATATTTGTCTGGTGGTTAGGAAGGAATGGAAAGGAATGTTAATGTTCTGTTTTTATATTTGCTATATTTTATCTTAAAGTAGACGGCAAGTTTTTGGGAGAGAGACACCAACTCCTTTTTATGTCTGCTCAGCAGCTAATTCAATTAAAGCTAATTCTAGCAGGTTCTACTTTGATGCATATCTTGGCTCAGTTCACTTAATTAGTTATTGCTACTATGATGTATTGCTTGGCTTTGGTTGTACAAATTATTATAGTATATAGAGCTGGTTAGGTGAGCACATATCGGTAAAAGCATCACTGGGTGGTGTTGTATATAACTCCAGACTTTGATTAAAATTAGCTAGTCGAGATGTTACCACGATGATTTGTAGGGCAGTTTAGTTTCCGCTCCGAGGCAAGAAATTCTGCAGCTGCTTTTACCAATTACGTTACATCAGTTCAGACTCTTTGACATGATCTCTGGTAATGGTCGTTTTATATCCAATATCAAATGGCAAGGGCATAGTTGGCTTTCCTGACCGTTTTTAGAAGATGCTTCAGTGGTGTCTTTCCAAGGTGATGGCTTTTTGTAGCAATAATTTACCACTCTCCACTGAGTGCATACCATCTAAGTGCCCCTTGAGTTTAAGGAAAGGATGATCAGAAGAAGTTTAAATGGATGTGCATTTTAAGAAAGCTCCCTTTTTGTAAACAGCTAGCTTGATTGTGTGTGATTTTCTTCTTTCCTTTCTTTGGGAATTTTGCTTTTTCCCATGGGAATATTTGGTCTTGGAGGACAGGGCCGGTGGGGAGGAGGAACAGCCAGCTGTTGTGTGTGTCATTTAGATTATTTTACTTTTCAAAATACTTCGCATCTGTGTTAAAGTTAATTTTTAATGTTTTATAACATTTACTAATATTCATTTATTTGTTTATTCTTATGCCGCTCCCTTTTGCGTACGCTTCTCAGGGTGGCTAATAACATTCTAAAATCACATAAAATGGTTAAATAAGAAACATTAAAGTAACCCAGGCAGAGAAGAAAAACCGTCACCCGTCTCCCTCATCAAAGGCCTGGCGGAACATCCGGGAAAGGGCAACTGGTTGCAGAAACTAGCTACTGTTTTAGGGTTTGATAAGGCTGTATTTAATAATACAACTAAACACAAGACTATTTAATAATAGTTCAGATTTGGTCAGTTCTGTTAAGTTTTTGAGCCGCTCAAAGTTCAGTGGAATCTTTTTTTAAAAAATATATCCGAGATACACTTTTCCTTTTGTCCCTGTGTGTGTGATATAGTTGGATCATTCTCAGTGACCCATCTCTTGAAGAGCCTGTCAGATTTGTTCTACTTTCAGTGGACCAGGCTGAAAACCTGCTGCACAGTAACGTATACTTTCTCTGAAACAAAACCTTCTATAGAAATAAAAGGAAGCCTAAATCCTGAGAGGAGGGGGAATCCCCAGGTCCATCCAATTACACCAAGGCGTTTGGGAATCCCCATGTTTAATCATAGGGTAAACTTTTTTTTTAAAATGAGACACAAACAAAATGGCGCCCTGATCCGATTGGAGTGAAACCCGAGTCCCTCTGAGGCTGAGTCCGAAGCTAGCAGTCTCCTCCTTCCAGTGAGATCTTTGAGCAACGCAAGTGTCCATAGCTAGGAAACTGACCAAATGCCCTGGTGACCCAGAAAAGCAAGGCTAAGTGTAGGCAGGCCCTACCTGCTTTCGGTTGTCAAAGCCAGGTCAGCAGCCGGAAGCTGTGAAGTACAAAGGTTCGGATAAGCGGATATTCAAGACAAAACCTTCAAATCTATTCTTGTCCAACTATCGAGGAGTCCTATTTGTGTATTCACATGAGACTGATTCCCAGGCACTACTTGGTGTCTCTCAGATGTTTTCATTGTGGCATTAACGGTAGCAGTAAAATAACGGTGTAAATTAGCAGTAAGAATCCTTGATTTTATTTTATTATTATTTTTAAATCATCCATTTAAATTTCACAAATGTTTGTATTCGTACTTTTTTAGTTAGTTTCCTCAAAAGACATTTTCATTGGCTGGTATAACTATTGGAACAGGTTGATTTTAATGATTTGCAGCCTGACATAGCATCTTCGTCTTGCATTACCAGGGTGATAGAATACAGCTGCAATCCTCAAGCCACTTATTCCAGTGTGGGGTTTGGATGGGACTACTCCAGAGTTAAGGGATTTGTGGATTGGGATCTGTAACTACAAATTCTGCTGTATGGCGGCAGCTTTAAAGGGGAGACAAAAAATAAATACATACTTAAACAGGGGGTGGGGATGGTATCCCTGGGGGAACTGTAGCAGATAGAAAGAAAACGGAAGAACTGCTTTGTGTAAGTTTGAGCCTTCTGTGTAAGGCTTTTTACATACTAGTCCTCCTGTGAATGAGACGTCAGTGTTCTGAAGTCTCTGCTGTAAGAGTTTGCAAAGGCAGAAATGCAGCTACACTTTCTGATGAGGGATTATTTATTTTATTTATTTTTGTCAGGGAATAGGATTTGTTAAAGAGGTTAACTCAACCTCTGTCCTTTTTCACTGCATTAAGGACACCATGTCCTGCTCGTTGAAAACAAGTTGCTGACTTCAGTGGGAGCAGTGTTATCAGACAGGCTAAAAATCACACACTTTTCCAGTTCAAAGTAGTACGTGAAAGTACTGTGCCAGAAATATGCAGATGGTGAGTGTAGTGCGGTTCTCATCAGAAGGGGCTACCCAGAGGGCATGTCCACGCGCCTCCCTCAGGGGCAAGAGGAGTCATGCTGCCGCCACCACCAATTTGGCTGCTGGAGCATCCTGGGGGCATGCCCCCTATATGCCTTTATTGCTGCTGCCCAAACCCATCAGACTCTGCCTGGGAGCCACATCTTTGATGTGAGGGAGATGGGGGATTTGGGGGAAAAACAAGAATGCTGCCCCGTCTCTGGGATCATGGAAATATGTGATCAGTGTAATGCATTTTGTGACTCTTGGCAATATAGAAATGTTGGGTTATGGTTCTTGGGCTTGGGATATATGCCCACCTCTGCAGTACACAGTAGGATAATAAGAAAAATATTTTTTCTAAGACGGTTTGTGTGTTCTCTTCCCAGGTGGAGTCTTTCATTTTGGATCAGGATGATTTGGAAAATCCAATGCTGGAGACTGCTTCCAAGCTGCTTTTGTCTAGTACCGCTGACGGCACTGACCTGAGAACAGTAGACCCAGAAACCCAAGCTAGGTTAGAAGCTTTACTTGAAGCTGCAGGTAAGTTGTCAAGACTGTTCAAAACATTTATTCTTCAGTTCTTTCTTAGGGCGCTTTTACACATTACTGGGAGAGGCAGGAAAACTTCTGCATAATTGGAATTGTTATTGCGGGATTTAGCGCCTGCGAGAATGCACTTAATCCCCTTTTATCCAATGAGAACACATGTCCTTGTCAGAGCCAGATTTGGGGACCCGGCTACGCTCAAGTGTTCTCGTGGGATAAAAGGGGATTCGTTCTCATATGTGCTAATCCCCACAATAACAAAGCCGCAATTGCACCAGCTTTCCACCCCAAGTAATTTGTGAAACTGCCCTTTTATAGCTACAGTTACATGGATGCAGATAATCTCAGCTTTTCAAGAGCAAGTTCAGTTGGGACATGCTTACCCGGGCGCTTTCAAGGACAGGACAAGTTACTGGATGAGCAACGTGTTGTTTGAGGGTTTGCCCCTACAGCTGCTTCAATCTCTGCCCTCCCTGGGGATCACTGCTTCTTCCATATTTTCTGTAGCAGCATCCGTTCCCACTCGGCGATCTCCTCTCGTGCGTGCCGCTATCCCAGCTTGTCCAGATGCAGCCTGTTGCTAAAGTGAACTTTTCAAAAGTTGGCATGGTGTTTTTGGATCTCTTTGGGCAAACGGAGGGAGTGGGTTTCGTGCAAGATAGGGGGAGGAATGAAGGGAGACATACAGCTTTTCTGAAGTATTTTGATGATGCTGGAAAAGAGCATAATATTTTATACGCTTGTCATCAAAACTCCACATGACTTCCAAATCTGGAAAATCTCTAAAATTAGATAACGTTCAAGTCAATATTTGGCAAGTAGTACTAAATATCTCTGCTTATGACTCCTTTTCTCAATGACTGCCAGAATGCCAGTGTTGCTCTTCTAGCTGACAGGCTGTGAATGTTCAGTTGGTGCTTGCATCTTGTCAACAGTTACCCATGCAAAAGCTCCTTACTTAAAAATCATGATTTTTAAATCGTCAAGAAAGAGCCTCAATTTGAATCTTGCCCATTTTAATCATCCTGCCCATCTGTGCTTCTCTGTTGCCAGCAAGTTGCGTTCTTGTGGAGGTAACAGTTGAAACACGTTTATTGACAACTTGGTATTATAAAAAATACATAAGTGGTCCTGTTGGAAGTCAGTGGTGGGCTTCCAACTACACAAGTGGTCCTGTTGGAAGCCTACTAAAAATTCAGCGGGACTGAAAAGGCAAATGCTAGCATTAGCTCGGATTGAAAGTTCTGTACTTAGTCAATCCTTGAAAGGCTTACTGTGGGTGCGTACACAGGGAATAGTCCCATGGAAGTTAACTGAACCATCCCAGTGCTCACTGTTCCTCACTGGTGTAAGCCTTTGCAGGACTAAGCTCTGGAATGTATTGCTATAAATGCTTATAATAATAATAATAATGACAAATTGTGGCACATTTATTGAGCTTGACCGCACCAGTTAGATGTTCTGCCTTATGTACATTCACGTAAAAAAACTGATTAAAGGTGTAGCCGGCCATATCCATCCAGGACCGATACCCGTGTGCCCTGGGGTCGGCAATTTCAGCCACCACCCTGTAGGGCCAATATGGAGAGCACGGCGTATGGTCCACGTCCCCACCTCCCAGTGGGGAAACAGGGCGGGCCACTGTCAGCTGTCTCACCACATCCCCAGGTGGTCCGAGACGGTGCTCAGCTTGNCCCCCCCCCGCCTCCAGCTGTGACATAACCCCATGGAGATGGCAAACGCACCTGCCGCTCAAGGCCCTGCGACGGATCTTGCTGCAGAGCGGGTCAGACGTGGGCTGGCCACACGGTGGGTGGCCCCTTAACCTGATCAAGGCAGCGTTACCCATCATTGGGCAATGCTGCTCCCCGATGTGTTGCTGGCTTTTTTTAAGAGGATGCATCATGTGACAGTTGGCTGCCCACCCCACCCAGGGAATGGGTGAACATCTGGCGGCCGCTAGCCATGCGGTGTGCTGCATTGTGGGGTAACGCTGCCCAAATTGGGTTAACATCTCATGTGGCTGCACCCAAAGTGTTCAAAGATTCAGCCAATTTTTAAATTTATTTAGTGGGTTATATTATGGTTAGGTGTTAATATAGGTTGCCAGATTCAAATTTTGAACATAATTTAAAACCTAATGTTTTAAACTGTATCTTTATCCAACCTAACTTGCTGTTTAGGTCAGATGGCTAAAGTCGAAGAAGGGAGCCTAGCAATCGCTTTGTGGGAAGAGATGCTTGGGTATATTTGGCCTTTCCGTATATGGTCGCTCTTCGAAATCACTTTTGCTGGCATAACTCGTGAACTCCATTTGTCTCTTCTTTTCCCTTTCCGGCATCTGCGTCCACTTACCAACTGTGACATGGTGAATCGCAATGGAAGGAATAGGTAAATTATCCACTGCTGATGGTAAAGCCTTTGCAGATCCCGAGGTGCTTCGTAGATTGACTTCCTCGGTCAGCTGTGCGTTGGATGAAGCTGCTGCTGCGCTTACCCGAATGAGAGCGGAGAGCACAGCGAGCGCAGGGCAGACGGACAAGTAAGTACTGGCTTCACAACAACGGCCCCTTGGCTTAGGAGGCGTCCTTTGCTAGCGCCCCATTTCTTTACTGCCCAGTCACTTCGCTGCTACAGAAAAATAGTCCAGATGCAGCTAGATTCAAACTGTCGGATCTCTTTTGGATTTCCTGTCGGCACTAAACGCTTTCAAGATGAGAGAAGGCAATACACCTTGGTATCTAGCACTGGGATATTGAGGTCACTAGAACAAAGTGTTAACGCAGTCAAAGAAAGGTGTGTTACCTGACGACAGAAACCAAACCCAGCACCTGCTATTTAGAGCAACCTACACTTCCTCTGTGAGGGGTGCTTCCTCACATTAGCGCAAGGCTTTTGGTTAGTTTATTTTTTTATGTTGTCTGCTTTTTTTGTTTAAATAAAGCAAGTCAGTGTTCAGGGAGCAATTTAGTCTCTTGTAGGAGAACTTTTAACTGTAGAAAAATAAAAAAAACATGCACATCTTGTGGTTAGGGCAGTATGGATTTTGGCTTGGGTAATCTAGCTTCAGGGATTCCCAGTTCTGGTATAGACTCCTTGCTGGACCTTGTGTACATTTAATTCGAACCTCAGGTTCTTGGCTGCTTGTATGTGTCTTGTGTAGATAAAATGCAAACTTATGGATAAAGACTGCTGTGAATCTTTGTGATACAAACGTTTTCCAGGTAGCCTCTGCGCCCGTCCTCCGCCAAATAAATATATCTATCACCTTCCAAGAATAAATTTGACGTATTGCATCTAGATGGGGGTGGGACAAGGATCAAAGGATGTTAGGTCTGCATTTCTCGACTGACCATCTACAAAAAATAAATAATATACTGCAAATATAATTACTTATGGAGAAAGAGTAACAGCCAACTGTGAGGTGACCCGAATACCACTGAGAGGAAAGAGAATCTAAAGAACTAGAAACGGAGTGGGGAACCAGCTTCTCTTGGTGAGACCTTGAAAACATTAACAAGACAGAATGATGCTGGAATCCAAATTTGATATGAATTTGCTATGCAGTATGGCAGTTAGCATCTTCCACCTCCAGAATCCTTCCTTCATTTTATTCAGCTGCCCTTTTTTCTCTTTAGTACTACACCCTCATTTTTCCACATGGACATTGCCTCCCCTCTTCTCTGAATATACCGGGGAGGGAGAGGCAATTCCGGCTTCCTCGTTAAAACTCTAGTCTTTACTCCTGGTCCTCTCTTTCAGTGGTACTTTCTACATCACATAAACTATTATCGATTTCTCCCATACTGGGGCCATCTCGGAAACACCTCCCCCACCTCCACACACATGTTGCAATCTGTAAAGGGCAGAATAGCTAAGACTTCTGAGCACCTGTTTGTGACTCCATCCACAAGGGTGTCTGTACGAGTCTGGGATTGAAGCCTTATGTCCTATAAAGCCTTGAGCATAGGTGGTTCGGGTCAGCAAGAACAAACTCTTTTCAGCGCGCAACTTACAAAACCATCTGGACAGGGAATATCTGTTACTCCTGTCAGCGAAGGCTTGACTAGGCAGTGCTCAATTTTCTGAAGGACAGAATGCTTGAACTGGCAGTTCATTTTCCTGTAAATGTTCCTCGGAAACATCCTCTGCTGATAGCATTGTGCAGTTGTTTGGCTTCAAAATAAATGGCAGCTTAATTGCTGTTTTCACTTGGAAGTGGAAGGGAAGGTGGTTCAGAATTTGTGGGCCTTTCTGACTTTAATAATTTCAAGCAATTATTGATTTGCTAGAAACGTTCTTCAGTTTTGTGTTCCTCCTTCATAGACTGTATTCCTCCAGAGACAACAGCTGCAGGTAGCATTTAACTTGGGTGCTGACCCAGTGGGGGATAGAAGTTAAACATCAAACTCTTGGAGATGGTGTATCTAAAACACATGTACGGAATTAAGTGACAACGTGTGCAGTTCTTGGTTTCTATATTTGTAGTTGCAGCCGTTGGGAATTTTGCAAGAATAACTGGTTAAAATACAATGAGAACTGGCATTATACTGAGTTAGAGAGCTGCTGATGCCAGTTTCTCAGGTAACAGCAGCATGAATCGATTAATGTATTTAGCTTTTTTTCATTCCTCCAGTCTGGTTTCCTTGCATCCATATGCTGTGGGCTAAAAATAGACCGGGACAGTAACTCACAGCCATGACTACATTATTTGTTCTTAGTTTTCTTTTATACAAAGGAGAGGGGTCGTAAGCCAAACTATGCCTGGTACTAAATTTATATAGATTCTGACCTTCCAAATGTAGTGGTATAATCACAAAATGCTCAAAATAAGTGTTAGTTTTTATTTTCAGATGACACGCTGAAGCACAGATCTGCTGTTCCCCCGACTTGCCCTAAAAACATCTCTCTCCCCTTTCCTCTCTTGTGATTGCTGCACCTTAGGAATGTGTCGGATTTGTGCTTTAAGCTGAAAACATGCCGATATTTCAAGGGGTCTCCCAGCTTCTATTTTTGAAATGCTTTTGTTTTCCTAGCCGCAGTTTGGCAGAAGCCTGTTCAGAAGGAGATGTGAATGCGGTGCGGAAGCTGCTAATCGAAGGGCGAAGCGTGAATGAACACACAGAAGAAGGGGAAAGTCTCCTTTGTTTGGCCTGCTCAGCTGGCTATTATGAGCTTGCACAGGTTGGCTTTTAATGCTTTCTTCTGCACTGTATACAAAGTACAAGATAGTCAAATCACTGATAGAAAGATAAAAGTTTCAGCCACCTAACGTTACTTTCAACAGATGAAAGTTCAGCTTTAGTAGGTAAATTTTCATAGTAATTTGTCTAGTAGATACAGCAAGTATTAAGGGTTCATGGCGCTATAGAAATTATTAGTAGTAGTAGTCGTCGTCATCATGAAACTTTAGTTCAATTCAAACTTCATTTTTAGTAGTTAACTTTATACATTCTCTTTGCAGTCTTAAAATGCCATTTTATTCCTTTTCTTCCAAAAAGGTTCTTCTGGCGATGCATGCAAATGTGGAAGACCGAGGCATCAAAGGAGATATAACCCCGCTCATGGCCGCTGCTAACGGGGGACATGTCAAAATTGTCAAGTTGCTGCTAGCTCATGGTGCTGATGTCAATGCACAATCGTCAACAGGTACGAAACGGGAAGCTTAATGCGGTGTTGGGCATTTGAGGTGAGGAATGGAAGGAGAACGTTTGTTGGGGAGGGCAGCGAACTTCTCTATGAGAACATAGTCCGTGCCGTACTGGGTTAGACCAATGGTCCATCCATCCCAGCATTTTGTCTCTGGCTGTGGCCATTCTCGACTGCTTCAGAGACATAGCCAACAGGTCATAATGGGGTGAACTTCCGTTCACTCCCAGCTCTTGACTGTCAGAGGATACGTCCCCCAACCTAGTCGGCTAAAAATGTCTGTTTTGTAATTCTGCATTCTGATGCCTGTCTCATGAATTTTACTGAGTTGCTTGCTTTCATTTATTTTTTTTATTTTTTTTGAGAACTTATAGCTGTGCCATGAAGTAATCAAATAAGCGGACATATGAATATAGTATTCAGTTGTGGATATCCTTTGGATATTCAGGGGCTATCTGGAAATGTGAATTATATCCAGAATTACGAAATCTGTTATTGGTCTCGGCTCTTCTTAGGAGCACTCTTTGCTCACAATCTGAATAGGGTTTGGTTGGCTGTACAGGGTCTTTACAGAAAGGAGCAACCATTCTTTGTTGACCCTAGTGACCAAAATGGCATACAGCATGTAACTATGGTAACGGGACTGATTTTTAAAACTGATTTAGAATTCTAAACTCGCAACATTCCTGCATACAGTGATACCAGATACAGTACTACCGTATCTAATTTTAGGAAATAAATGCCAGGAAAATGACTGCTGGTTTTTGTAAAGATGCTGTAGCTAGTACTGCGATTCCAGACATGGTCAGAATCACTGAGGTGGGCAGTCAAGACATTGAAATATTAGCGTGTCATCTCGCTACAAGCAACATTACAAAATGATCATCATTATTATTTTATAATGTCAGCAATGCACTCGTCTTTGCAATCTTAAATTATAGACAGGTCCCTGCCCCTGTGGGGTTTCAGTGTAAGAGACGCAAGGGAGGGGAGACAGACGGAGAGACGGGAATAGATATGCAAAGTTGCAGGTGCAGATGCTTAGCTTAGTTACAGGGATGCTCAGAAAATCAGAGAGGAGATTAAGAGGATGAGAAGCTAGGGAAAGCCTGACAGAAATGTTTGTCTAGGATGTGTAAAGTGTAAGATGGTGCGGACCGATAAGTTCAGTGAGAGCACGTACTCTGAAAATAAACTGTTTGAGAGAGAGCCTGGAAAAATCATCCTACGTAGAGACTGCCCCGCTGGCCTATTTGTGAATTGATTTGATGGGTGATTTCCTTTACCCACAGCAGTATTTCCAGTGAATCATAATCAGGAGGGATGTTGAGAATTAATCATTCTTCCTAACGTGGCAGTGGTTCATAGCAGAAGCCACAGAAGCTTTCTTTTTAAAAAATAAAATAAAATAATAAAAAAATCATTCCATGAGGCACGTTTGTAATTGGAGTTTTCGTTACATTAGTGAATCGTTGTTTGAACTGCACTGCATCTTAAAGTTGCAGCCTGAATATTTCTTAGAGTGTTCCTAAGTGAGTGCCGCGGGTGTGTGTGCTTCCGTGGACGCTGAGTGGCATGGCTGCGGGGCGCCCACCCGTGCAACATGCGTGGGGAATGTTTCAAATGGACGACTCGCAGCATGGCTGCCCCATCCACGGAGGCAGGCCACCCTGGCCCGCACTAGGGCACTCCAGATTTTCCGGGAGTGCTCCATGCGTGGCCATGAGTGGCTGCTGTGTGGGGTCATGGGAGCAAGCATCCCCACGCACCGCCATCACATGAGCAGGTGGACGGTGGGGGTGCCATGTGTGGGCGCGTCTCGTTTATTTATATTTCAATTTATTTCGTTATATTTCTTTAACCGCTTCCTCTTGCCCACATGGGCAACTCTGAGCGGCTTACAACAAATCAATAAAACCAATTCAATAATTAAAAACACATAACATTATAAAATACTATAAAACATCAGGTGGAACCAACCCCTCCCCACATTTCCCAACCCTCACCACCCCCGTCTCCCCACCAAAAGCCTGGCGGAACAGCCAGGTCGTACGCTGTCTTTGGAAAGAGGGGACGTCTGGGGCCAGACGGTCCTCCGCCGGGAGGGAGTTCCACAGCTGCAGAGCAGCCACCGAGAACACCCTCCCCATTGTTGCCTCCCGGAAAACCCAGGGGACTTCGAGTCGGGTGTCCCAAACTGACCGCAGGGGCCGCACCACGGTCCGGGGCATGAGGCGGTCCCGCAGGTAGGCAGGGCCCAGGCCGTTTAGGGCTTATAGGTCAGTACCAACACCTTGAATTGGGCCCGGAAGACAATAGGCAGCCAGTGCAGCGAACAAAGCACTGGTGTAATGTGCTTGCGGCGACCCGTCCCTGTTACAAGACACCCCGTTTAAAAACACCTTTTGGTATCTGTGCTAATAATTGTCATTGACACTAGTCTGGAGGGATGGAAGCAATTACTATTGTCTAAACTCCGGCTATCTCAATAACGTCTGTTTTTCATTTCTGAAACTAGGCAACACGGCTCTGACGTACGCCTGTGCTGGAGGCTATGTGGATGTCGTGAAAGTCTTGTTGGAATCCGGTGCTAGCATTGAGGACCATAACGAAAATGGTCATACTCCTCTCATGGAGGCCGGGAGCGCAGGACACGTGGAGGTTGCCCGACTGCTGCTAGAAAACGGGGCAGGGATCAACACGCATTCCAATGAGTTTAAGGAGAGTGCCCTTACGCTGGCTTGTTACAAAGGTGCAGATTGACGTCTTTAATTGTAGATGTTTGTTTTTATTTTCATTTGAAAAATTCATTTCCTTTAATTTTCATTTGAGAAATTCATTTACTTTAATTTATTTTTATTTATTGAAATGTGTACCCCCACCCTTCCCCCTAAAGCTCAGGGTGGCTTAGAACATATATAAAACGTAAAAATTCCTGTTACATAATGTATTAAAAGCCCCTTGCAGGGACTGAGCTGCATCTGAACTTCTGATCTTTGTGACATGGATTTGTGCTATCAATAGAACATTCTTGTATCTCATTGCATTGGAATATATGTACTTGTAGTATATCTTAATAAGTAGATAATTCAGGCTATTTTATATACAATAAACATGATTTGTTATATGTTACTTTTAAAAAAAATTGTTTATTTATTTTACTCTGGTAAGCGGTGCAATTTTAGGAGCCGAGCCATCATCCTTGTTTTTGTCATAACTTGGTCATGTGATGCATTTTTATAACGCTTCCCACTATTTCAGTCTATATTAAACATAGGAATAGAAAGCATGACGAGATGACTTTTGCGAGTGCGTTGAGGTTTAATCCATGTGTTTGGTTTTTTTAAGGCCATTTGGAAATGGTGAGGTTTCTGCTGGAGGCGGGTACAGACCAGGAGCATAAAACCGATGAAATGCATACTGCCTTAATGGAGGCTTGCATGGTAAGAGACATTTAATGTTACGGAACAGAAGAGTATTTGGTGTCTGTCCAGTAACTAGGGATTGTTGCTCTGTGGAATGTCTCCTTTTCCATATGGAACTACAATGATAGATCTATATATTAATAAGAAGTATTTTCCCCCCCCTCAACCATGTTTGGATGGTCTTTATGATAGATGTTAAAGCATGATTGAAAATCTGAGTCAGACCAATCTACAGTACCACCTCCGTGCCTGCCGCCTCCGTGCCTGCCATCCTCATTACCTGCAGGGAGAAGAAACCAGCTGTGAGTTGGGGGACAGGGGGGGGAACGCAGAGGCCAGCCACGTGGGCTGACATATCCCCTCCCCCCGCACCCGGAAGTAGCAGGGGGCTTAAAGCCCCAGGGAGAGAAGCTGAGCCGCAGGCACTTTGGGGCACTTAGGGGGTGGCAGGGGTTTATTGTTTTTTTGTGTGGGCTTCTTTTTTGTACAGGGCTAGGGTGGTAGGGTGGGGGTTGTAGGTAAAGGGGGGGTAAAAAGGGGGGTGGACCCAGCGACCCCCCTGGTGAGAGCAGGGGGAGCGCTGGGAGGGTTGGTGGGGAGGGGGG
>QEPC01000155.1:51448-85295 GCA_003113815.1 Sphenodon punctatus | reverse complement strand
TTCGCCCAGGCCTTTGGGAGGGAGGGTGGGTAGGGTGTGGTTTTTTTAGTTCCCCCACCTATTTTTGGTTTTTAGATTGTTTTGCTAGTCCTGTTGATTGTTTTAAATTATTGATGATTATTTTAATTGTTTTTATTGTATTTTAAAATGTTGTGAGCCGCCCCGAGCTGCGTGGCAGGAGGGGCGGGATAAAAGTTTATATATAAATA
This sequence comes from Sphenodon punctatus, assembly GCA_003113815.1. Classification (NCBI taxonomy): domain Eukaryota; kingdom Metazoa; phylum Chordata; class Lepidosauria; order Sphenodontia; family Sphenodontidae; genus Sphenodon; species Sphenodon punctatus. The sequence goes on along the minus strand of QEPC01000155.1, from coordinate 85,086 downwards.
AATAAATAAAAATGTATTTATTTATTGTTTTCCAGTTAGTGATTTGTACTTGACAAAGTGAAGATTTGAAGCGGATAATGGTGGCGCTCTAGCTTTTTATACTAGCACCTCATTAGACAGTTCGTAACAAAGGAATTTAGAATCTGGTTGGATTTCTGAGTACATCAGACAAACCACATCCAGAGTTCCTGCTGGAATGGATGTGAAATAAGGGGATGTTGTGTATGTTCAGTGACTCGCGACATAGCTACACTAGCTCTGGGTCGAGTGAAACACTTTGAACTTAAAGGTGACCTTCAGATCTTCTTAACAGGAATCTCTAAACTGCAGTAGTAAACGCTGAATGCTCCCAGTGGCAGTGCGGACTACGGCATTTAGTAGACAGGTGAAAATGTGTTACTCCCTGAACTCCCATGCTGAACACATTGCTTATGCCACTAGGTATTAATTACAACAGTTAGGAATCTTGTTCTTTTGTTTGTTCTTCTAAAAAAATTTTTTTTTAAATTAGAAGGACAAGCATTATTGCCTTGGTGAAGGCATACTTTTCCATGGAAGTTTAGGCATGTTTGTTTTGATTGCCTGTCTTCAATCTTGATTTTGTTCTTGTTTGCTGTTGCATCAAGCACAAGCTTTGTGTCCTGTCTTTAAAGGCTATATATTACAAAACAAACTTGGTTAAAACCCTCCCTACTTACCCTGTCTTGCCTGTCTCCAGATCATGCCCTTCTTTGCCTCCAACCATTTCTTTGACAACAGATTTCCTTTGCCGCCCTCCTATGTATGTATGGCATGGCTTTTCCAAGGTCATTCCAGCGACCCGTTTGGTCCATACTGATGCCCCTCTGCCATGCTACCTAACCTGAATGTAACTGACATACTTGTTTGTTAATGATTCCATCCCTCCAGCCGCTGTCCTGAGGTTATGAACTCCTTTGGACAGTGGGCCTTTTCACACCCATCTCCACACAGTTTTGCTGGTTGGTCTGCGGGTGGAGGTGGGTGTGCGCCTGTGGGAATGGGTGCACACCCACCGTGACCGCACACCCATACCCCCACCCACCACGGCACGTTTGAAAAGGGCCAGTGACTTTCTGCTCTCTTGAAGTCGTTAACACATGATGGAGGCGTCTGTAAATGAATTAGCATGTTTTAATGTGAGAGGATTTCTCTAACCGGTCTGGAAGTGATTGTAAAATCGAATTGCAGTTGCTTAGTTGGTGTATAGAATCATAATTGTACGTTGGAAGGAGTGGAGGAAAAGATTTCTTCCTTCCTTCAGTCAGCATTGATTCTAGTTGTGCTGTGTTGGTTTTGTCATCGCTTCCAGTCGTTCCATGATAAATATCTGATTTCTGCAAGAACTTTGCAAATTGGCTGTTGGTGAGAGGAGAGAGTCACCAAAGCAGATCTAATATATGGGGGATCAACTGCTGATTTAAGTTTATGATAAAGATACAGAAAGTTAAGCGTAATATAAGTTTGTGTATTAACTGCTCAGTGGTAGAATTAGTCTTAATGAGGGTGTTTTTTACACGGACAAACTATCCTGGGATTAGGAGAAAATTATCCCAGAATTGTTAGCCCGGGATTACAAAGTGACTGATACCTGTTTACACAAACATTTCTATCCTGGTATAAATCCATTCCGGGATAGTTCACGTGAACAGAATATTGCTGTTATCTCGGGATTAGTGTCTTTGGGATGAATATCAGTCCCATGGTGCTTTTCGTCCATGCTCAGCACACTGATTTTTAGGACTGAAGTAAATCTGATTTTCTTCTTTTTTTTCTGATTTCTGAGTTGAAGAAAATGGAAAACTCATCCCTTTGTTCTATGGGTATTTAAACTTGGCACTCCGCAATGCATTGTTGAAGGATGACAGGTAATATGATGAGGTGCTCCTAGATACCATAAAGGGAAACCTTTCTAGAGAGCATGTCAGCTCTTTCCATAACACACTCTGATACTAATCCTGGGAGAATTGTTTAGACGGACCTAATCCCAGGATAGTTTAACATCTGGATATTACAAACACTCATAAAAGAGGTTTTGTAAACCCCAGATTTTTTTCAGTGATCCCGGGATTATAATCCCCAAATGCTGCATTTGGACGGACCTCTCATTCCAAGATTAACGCTCTAATCCCGGGATAAGTGACCGTGTGAAAACACCCTGAGTCTCCTGTTGCGCTGCATTTTTTTTTGGCGTGGGAATTGTATTTTAATTATGGTAAACCTCCTTATTTTTCTTAGCTGTTCCCAGACTGGGACAACTTTAGGGTTAAGATTTTACGGGGTGTTCATTGATAGTTTATGCTGTTTTGGTGGTTTTACAATATTGTGTGTGTGTGTGTGTGTGTGTGATATCGTGGTGATAGCTGCTCCTTCAGGGATAGGGTAGGATAAAAATATAAATGGCCATAGATGATGCTTTTGAACCAAGGTCTTGAGAATCGTTAGATATGCTTGATACATATGGTTATGATAGATAACTCCACAGCGCCCTAATGTTTCACATAAGAAGTGTCATACCAGGTTGGACCAGCGGTATCTCGAGCCCGGCATCCTGTCTCAGACAGTGGCCAGCTCCGGTAGCTCAAGAGAAGGACGTGTACAGACCATGGAAGTGTGACCCATCTCCTGCTAACCGCTCCCAGCTACCAATAGCCAGGGTTTTAAGCCTCAACTACTAAGCGTTTCTGGCTCTATCTCCCAGCTAAACATCCCTAACCTGTTAAGTTTCTCGTATGGAAGTCGATCCATCACATCTATCATCCTTGTTGCCCTTCTCTGAACCTTTTCCAGTTTTTTTTATATCTTCCTTGAGACGAGGCAACCAGAACTGCATACGCTATTCGAGGTGGGGAATTACCAAAGATTCATCTGGTGACATTATGGTACTTTCCCTTGTATTATCTGGTCCTTTTGCAAGAACGCCTTCCATTAGGTTTTCTTTTTTAACTGCTTCAACACACTGAATTCGCAAAGCAAATTAACTATTTTTACACTGGCACCAGAATATCTTGATGCAAGAAAACGTCAAAGCTGACACATCTCCAAAAAGATGACCAGGGTCCTGTCCACAAGAATACAACTAGCCTATTCCTTCATAGCGAACTCCTCCACCGACATGCTCCGCTGGGCCTCTAGGGCAGCAGCTTCTAATGTGGCAGCCCGGCGCTGCTTATGGCCCCAAGTCGGATGCATGACTGCACAAACCCCGACCTCCCCGAGCAACCAAAGCTGGGGGGGAGGCTACAGTGGTTTGCGGCACAATGGGCAAACTCCACCACAGACGCCTGGGTGCTGCGGACCATTCAACGGGCGTACGCAATAGAATTCCAGCACTCGCTCTGCCAGTACTTCTGTGCATCGCTGGTATCCACCAATGGGGACAAACAAGTCGCCATGCAATCAGAGATCACCCGACTCCAGACCATCGGAGCTATAGAGGCGGTACCGTTCCGCGAGCATGGACAGGGGCTTTACTCCATCCAATTTCTGGTACCAAAAAAGTCCGACGAATGGAGAGCGGTCTTAGACCTGAAGATCCTAAACGAAGTTCTCAAGGTGCAAAAATTCAGGATGGAGACCCGGCAGTCAATACAGACAGCAATTGCCCAAGGGGAATGACTGATGGCGCTTGACCTAAAGGAGGCCTATATCCATGTCCCCGTACTGGCCTCTCACACAGTGGCTCCGATTCAGTTACGCACAGCAGCACTGGCAATACACAGCCCTACCGTTCGGCCTGGCGACTTCACCGAGGACGTTCACCAAGGTGCTGATTACCCTGGTAGCGAACCTACGAACGGAGGGAATAAAACTGCACCCGTACCTCAACGACATCTTTGTCAGATCACCGACCTACGAGCAAGCGAGAACAGATGTACGCAGGGTCACCGAATATCTGCAACAAAATGGCTTCATAATCAACTGCAAGAAGAGCCATCTGGTGCCATCACAAACCCTGGAGCACCTGAGGGTGGTCCTGGACACCAGGAAGGGCAGACGATTTCTCTCCAAACAAAGACAGAAGAAACTAAACTTGCTGATCCAGCAAGTCACAACTATGCGCAAGTCCAAGCTGAAAACTCTGGCAAGCCTACTGGGAGTCATGACTTCCTGCTTGGGCATTGTACAGTGGGCCAGGTTCCATTCCAGGACCCTACAGCGCTTACTAGGACCATGACAGGAACCATTGATCCAGGGAGAAAATCCCTAGATCTCAGTTCCGACTGCGCTAAAGAGGTCCCTGACGTGGTGGTCACAACCAGACAGGTTCGCGACCGGGATGCCTCTCTCCGATCCGATGAGAACGGCGCTTACAACAGATGCAAGTCTCCAAGGTTGGGGAGCACGCACACAAGGCCGGACGGCGCAAGGCAAGTGGCTTCCTTGGGAGAAGAGACACCACATCAGTTGGTTAGAACTGAGGGCAGTCTACCTGGCCCTGAGACACATGGCCAGGGGTGGTGAGAGGGAAGGATGTAATAGTATACACGGACAACACGGTGGCAAAAGCCTCCGTAAACCACCAAGGGGGGGTCGAGATCTGAGGCGCTCCACCAGATGGCAACCATCCTCATCAGGTGGGCTGAGAACAACTTAGAATCACTCAGAGCGATTCACATCAAGGGCCAAGCCAACACCCAGGCCGATTGGCTCAGCCACGTACAGCTGGATCAGGGAGAATGGACTCTTCACCCCGAGGCATTCAGGGCCATAGTCAGACAGTTCAGAGCTCCCTCAATAGATCTGTTCACCTCACCAGACAACACAAAGACGGAGCTCTTCTTATCCCGATATCCGAGCCACAAAGCGATCGCCTTTGACGCACTGAACTGTCTGACCTCAGGACCTCCTATATGCCTTCCCTCCGTTCCTGCTCATCCAATGGACAACAGCGAAGGTCAGAAAAGAACAAGCAACCACCATTCTGGTCGCTCCCTACTGACCATGGAGACCATGGTTTGCGGACTTACAGAGCCTCAGCCAGGAACCTTCGCTCAGACTGCCAATCAGGACAGACCTACTGTCGCAAGGACCGGTCCTTTATGACAAACCAGTCTCTCAAACTGACAGCCTAGATATTGAGAGGAGGGCCTTAGAAAATCTAGGTTATTCTAAGTTCTTGAACACACTGCTCCAGTCCAGGCGCCCAGCAACTAGGCATATCTACCAGAGTACCTGGGCCTCCTTTGCAAGGTGGTGCGAGACTAAGATGATTAGCCCAGAGAGAACATCCATTAGGGTAGTTTTAGATTTCCTACAGGAAGGGTTGGAGAAAGGACTAAAACCCAACATCCTCCAGAGACAGGTTGCGGCCTTGAATAGTGTACTAGGAACCTTAAGGGGGTGCAAAATCTCAGGGCATCCTCATGTGGTGCATTTCCTGAGGGCAGCGAGGATCCTTTTCCCTCCTGTAGTCCATAGGCTCCCTTCGTGGAACCTAAACCTTCTACTCAGGGCTCTTACGAAGGTCCCCTTTGAACCCCTGAGCGAGGTGTCCCTGTATTTTTTGTCCCTCAAGGTAGCGTTCCTCATAGGCATCGCTTCTGCCAGGAGAGTCTCAGAACTAGGGGCTCTATCCATAGTGCCGACCCTATGCTCCTTCAAGGAGTCTTCAGTGACCCTAAGACTGGACCCAGCTTTCAACCCTAAAGTGAACTCCTGATTTCATAGGGAACAGGAGGTGATTCTACCATCTTCCTGCCCGAATCCATCTCACCCCTTGAAACGTACAGGGCGCACTCTAGATGTCAGGAGAGCCCTTAAAATTTACTTAAACAGAACAGGGGCGTTTGGAAAGTCTTCGGCCCTATTCGTCTCTTATAGCCCTCAAAGAAAAGGACTGAAAGTTTCAAATCTTTAATAGCTAGATGGATAACTCTCTGTATCTGAGGCCTATAAAGCGGAAGGAAAGCTTCCCCCTGCAGGGGTATTTGCACACTCGGTTTGGGGTGCAGCAACTTTGCAAGCTTTTCGCAATACGGCTTCCTATGGGGAGATATGCTGCAGCACGGCATGGTCTTCAGTGCATTCCTTTTCAAAGCACTATAGGATACCGCTGCAAGACTCACTTGATGCAGCCTTCGGTAGAAGGGTACTGCAAGCAGTTCTATAGCGAATGCTAGCGTACTCTGTCGTACCACAGGCATCTGCCGAGACCTCCCTCCTTGAATTTTCAATTTTCCTACCCTCTGTGTAGGACTGGGGTACTGCTCTGGTATGTCCCTACTGACCTGACTGGACAGCCAGGAGGATACCCCAGGAGAAAGGAAAATTGGGCACTTATCTCTGAATTTTCCTTCTGCGGGGGATCCTCCTGGCTGGCCAGTCCCCATCCGGAGCGAGATCAACTCTGTGGTGTGTTCGGGGGACTCAGGCCTAGGCCCGGATGCACATCTGACATCAGTTGTCAGGGGTTCGGATCTGTTTAACAGGGGCAGAGTTACGTTAGCCCCGATAAATAGTTAGTTAAAAAGTTTAAGGTTAAATGAGGAGTAGAGCTAGACAAGACTGGGGAGCTGAGGATAGATTCCTCCTAGGAGGCTCCTCAAAATTGATCGTCTGCCTCCTGTTGGAAGTTGGCGGGATCTACCCTACTGTCCTGACTGGCCGGCTAGACAGGATTTCAGGAGGAGCAGCCTTTTACTTTAAAGGAGAGGGCACCTGCATTTCAAAAACCTAAAAACTTGAGGCAAGGATTTTCCCCATTCTGCTTTTTGGAACAACGTCATCAACCACTGGAAAACTCCCATACCCAAGCATCCAACTAAACAGCCAGCAGCATGTTCCTATCCCTGAGCACAACTACCTCAGTCTAGTTCTCAGGTCTATAATGAGCCCCCTGATCATTTTGAAGTAATTTGTTTTTTCCTGTCTGCAAAGATAGCATTCCTGATAACTCAAAGAGCTGACTTTTGCTTACCCTTCAGGCTGATGCAATTGCGAAGGGGACTTGTCTGCAATTATGCTACAAGGAAGGAGGCCCTGGGAGTTTCCCACCCCAAAATAGTGTTGCCATTTCACATTAAATAGAACATCACCTTGATGCCCCAGATTTTCTTACCTAGAGGAAATCGAGCTACTTCCCTTGGGTTTCAGGAAGGGTCTAATGTAACTTCACAGAACTAAAACACGTTAGAAAGCAAGATATTTTGTGGGTTTTTTTTTTTTTTTCCCCTCCCACTTCTTCTTGTCGTTTGCAAAAGAACTGGTTCCTGGTTGCAAGAAGGAATGTTTAAGCAGGCTGCCCACCAATGTTTTGCATAAAGGAAGTGTTTGCTAAGAGATGTACTCGGCACAAGCTAAAACAGGCATAATATTTGGATTGTTTTAGTTCTAGGACTGGAGTGGTAATAATGGCTACATGAGCAGTACTTGGACCGGGAGGTAGGAGTGGGATCTTGGTTCTAGTCTTGCCTTAACCAGAAACTCACTGGGCAACCTTGGGCCAATCACATTATTCTCTCACCCTAACCTACCTCACAGGGTTGTTGTGAAGATTAAAAGTTGTGTTAAATTGTTGTTTGTAAAGTTCTCAGAGTGCCATGGCAGGGAGGCGCAATATAAAAATAAAGATTACTTATTATTATAAAATACTTGATTTAAAAACTCTGACACTTGAATAATTGCTATGTGTATTATAAACAAAAAGGGCACCATTCAAAATGTTGCAGGGTTTTTTTTTTTCTCCTTGAAAGGGACTTGCGTGTATTTCTAGCATTAGAAGCAAGATTTAGTATTATGGTTAGTGTCCTGCAAGGACTGTTCTTTAATTGCATCCGCAAAGTTATTAAAAAAGATTTTTCATTTTAAATAAAAACAGCAGTTACATACGCTTTATTGGTAACCATGGATTTTAAATTTGTGTTTAGGTAATCATCATGATGTCTCATCTTTTGATTGGAAAGAGCATTTATTTCCTGCAGTAAGGCTAAAAGAATGTTAGTTTGAATGATATAAAATTAGCCTGTCATTCTAATGAGATTGTTGTTAATCAGAGGCTTTTAAAAAACCCCTGCCTTGTTCCGGTAGAAAACAATAGAAAAACTGAAAACTGGTTCTTGTGTCAATTTTCCCAGGGACTCTATCTCTGGAAATGCTTGACCAAAGAACAATTTCCAGCACTAGCCCTCCCCTACTGTGACAGGATCCTGTTCTGAATATTTATTACTGTGTGTAAATAGTGTGGTTTATGTGTTTGTTAAATGTGTCTATGTAAAATGGGGGGAAGTGGGCACTATCCCTTGCAATGAGGGAGAGCAGGAGGACTGGCCCTTTAAGCCAAACCACTTGATGGTAGCCACACCCACCCTGAGGGGTATAAATGCCTGAGTTCCTGACCAAGGATTCAGTCTGGGGCCAGCCACTGTGGAGGACAGATGTTGCAAGATGCTGCTGCTAGGAGCTCTCCAGGGTTGTTGAAGTGGCCAACCCTGGGGGTAAGGCTGATATGAGAACTGCGTTGCTGTACTGATCTGCCAAGAAGCCTTCTTGACAGGCAAGAGAAGCAAAATGAAGTGTGTGTGGGGCGGGGGGCGGGTTTAAAGCTCTCTGGGATTGAGAGTAGCTGCTATGCCTGCTTCTTGTCTGGGGGGGGTCGAAGGGGACATTGTAAATAAAAGGTCTCACTGACCTCCCTCAGTCCCCCTTCCCCCCCCCGAGTGTTTTTATTTTGAACCAGGCCTACTTCCTTTTGTGATGCAACTGGCCGCCCTGTCGCACCTACCCCTCAATGCAATACAGTGGTTTTCAAGTAAATGGTCTCAGCATGTGGATTTACCGGCACTTTCTGAATCCATCTCTTAAACAGTCAGTGGCATGCTGCAGAGACAAACGTTACTTGCTACACCCCCCCAGCAGAATCCCACTGACAAAAACATCAGAGAGACGGATGTGGATTTTAATACATGTTTAAAACCTCACTGCTGATGAAACTGGGTTGGGCCATCACTACAGTGAGAGTACTGGCTACACTTATATAATCCTATTATGCTCTTAATCTCTTTTGCTCATTCAGTGCATATTTAAAGAAATTTAAGGCAATTACTCTACAGAACTTACACTTGGGATTTGAAAGTCCCCTGCAGTTCTATTGGCAATCTCACCTACAGAATGTGTCTGATCCAGCTGGTATTAAAGCTCAATCTTAAAGCCAGACTGTAGGGTTTTTATTATTATTATTATTATTATTATTCCCCCTGCTCCTAGGATGGCCATGTGGAAGTTGCTAGGTTACTTCTCAACAGCGGTGCTCAAGTGAACATGCCTGCCGACTCGTTTGAGTCTCCATTAACTTTGGCCGCCTGCGGTGGACATGTCGAGCTTGCGGCGTTGCTAATTGAGCGTGGAGCTAACCTGGAGGAGGTGAATGATGAAGGGTACACGCCACTAATGGAAGCAGCCAGAGAAGGTCACGAGGAGATGGTGGCACTGCTGCTAGGTCAAGGTAACTATTCCAGACAACTTGAAAAGCTTTAATAGATATCAAAAGCAATCAAGTCAGTTCTCATTTCCAAAGAGCCTAGTTCAGTAGTTGGTAGACTTTGCTATCCGAGTAGTCCTCCTTCCTAGACTCTACTCAAAAACAGTGTAACTTCAGTATAATGAACCCTGATGATTCCAGAAAAAGTTTGTTATATCACGGAGTTCACTCTAATAAGGTTTGGCAGTGTACAATTGACAAATGATTCTCGAAGTTGGGCTTGTTCATAAGCAGGGTTTATTATAACAAGGTTTTATTGTCGGCATTAAATGTGTTCTGGTGGATATTTTAAAAACAAACTTAGTGTTGTCCGCTATAAGACTTTTAGTAGGGATGAAACGCATTCTTGGTAATTTAAAAAAATCGTGTCGAGAACTGGGTTCTCAACAAGAATTTTGAGAACGGGAATGAGTCAAGGATTGGCCGATTCTCAACCAATTTGTGCGAGATTCTTGAAAAAATAAATAAAACACTCTGCATGTGCAAAATGACTGCCCCAGGTCATTTTGCACATGCATGGCCCTTTTCCAAGATGACGCAGACTGCGTCGGCACCATTTTGGAAAAGGGCAGCCAGTTCTGAGCATGTGCAGACCAGCCGCCCTCTTCCCAAAATGGCGCTGACAAAAGTCCTCACGTCTGCAGAACAGCCATGGCAGCCATTTTTCAATGCGTTGAGCGTTTAATTTTTTTTCTCTAGAATCTTACAAGAACTCGAATCGTTATCGAGATCTTGTCGAGATCTCGGTAACAGTTCTAGATTCTTGTGAGAATCATTTGGATCCTTGTTTCAGCCCTAAAATATCAGTCAATTTGTAATTCATTAGGGGCATAGCTACCATGGAGCAAGGCCCTGGACTCTTGGGAGCGTGGGGGTCAGTAGGGAGAGGGACCCTCTTTATCTGGCCTAAGGACCGCTAGAAACTTATTTTAGGGTGGGCAAGAAAGGAATGAGGCCAGCACTCTGCTGCTAGGAATTTTTCATAGTGAGTGGGGGAGAGGCTGATGGTGGTTGCGCCACTGGGGAAGACCTCTCCCCAAAGCCCTCGGACGGGGGCATAATTGTGAGATGAGCCTCTGCCCACCCCAGTCTTGCTACATCTCTGTAGTTCACACGCCTAGTGAGTGGAGCTCTGATTAGTCCTCCTTGTGCTACTGAGCTTCCACGGCTGCTTTCGTTGAACGACAGTGCTCCGGATATTTTTTTTAAATAAAAATTTTAAATAAGATTCCTGAAGGAGACCGTAGTCAAGCCTTACAGCCCTATTGCTATCTTTTGGTGTTAAACAAGGGTTTAACTTGAATATGCTTTCATAATTACTGTAGTTTGAACTTGAGATGATTTTTGCGCGCTCCTTATTTTGGAAGGAGCCAACATCAATGCTCAAACCGAAGAGACCCAAGAAACTGCCCTGACGCTGGCTTGCTGCGGAGGCTTCCTGGAGGTGGCAGACTTCCTCATCAAGGCGGGCGCGGACATAGAACTTGGTTGTTCCACCCCTTTAATGGAAGCTGCTCAAGAGGGTCACTTGGAACTAGTAAAATATTTGCTAGCTGCAGGTACGGAACCGTTTTGTGCTTAGATTTGTGTTTGAAACAAATCCGGATTGCCTTGCTTTAAACGTTCTGGCGTTCTGCAGGTATAATCAGGAACACTTAAATAAATCGCTACGTTTGCTGTCTGCCATTTGATAGTTCTGTCTTTAGGTGGAGGAGGGGAGACACTTTCCCTTCCACAGGATGCTTTCAAAATGAGTAGAAATGTAGAAGTTGAGGGCAGTCGTGCTTAATGCCCGCTAAGGGGTGTGCTCAGAGAAAGGGGGGAATGGGGAGGATCCAGATCCTTGACTATATGCAGGGACCCGTGTTGACTGTTGCTGCCACTTGCAGTGATTTTTTTTCAGAATTGGAGAGTCCTCACAACGCCAGACTGAAATTGCAGTTGAAACTGCAGTGAGAGCTGTCCTGCAGGATCTTTAAATCCCGGCTCAGGCATAAACTTGTCACCTGACCCCAAACTAAAACGGCTGCTGCAGCTGTTGTTTGTCAGGGAGGTGTGACCACGACCCCCGAGGGTGAATAGGCCACCGGGAGATGAATTCTGGGTGCAGAGGGTCTTGGGGCCCTTTGTTTTGGTGAGGGAGGTTTGGGGCTTTAACATGAGGTGGGAGTTCTGGGGTGCTGAAATTCCAGAGGGTTTGAGTGGTGTTGGATTAACAAAGTTGTGATTCTGTGTCAAAACAGGCATCAAGTTAATTAGGCAAATAGGAATGCTTGTGGGGAATTTGCAGAACTTGACTTCACTGGCTGAAGAATTGAAGGATTTTTTTTGATGCAGTGAACTTGGGTTCCTGACTATAAGTCTCTATCCCTGTTCCCTTCTCTGAGTTGGTTCTTTCAGTGCTTGAGGATAGGGACTGACTTCCCAAGCCAAATTTTTCTTGATGATGATGTTACCAAGCTGATACTACTGAGTGACTTGGCTATCATTTTTCGCCTGTATAATTGTACTTGTTTGGTGTTTCTTCAGGGGCTAACGTGCATGCAACAACAGCGACAGGTGACACAGCACTGACATATGCCTGTGAAAATGGCCATACAGATGTAGCAGATGTCTTACTCCAGGCAGGTGCCGATCTGGTAAGTTTACTACCACTAAAAGTTAATGTAGACAGTCCTTTTGTGTCGCTTTCTTGTCCCTTGAAACTTGGCTTCTTCTGTTCTGATCTAACTCTAAAAATGATTTTTCAAAGTGTGTTCAGACCGCCTAACATCTGCGCTACCTTGGCTTGCTTTCAAAAACCACACCAAGCATGACCTCGGCAATTGAAATGCAGCCTGAACTGAAAAAATCTCGCTGCCTTTTCGTTCATGGAGCAAAGCGGTGGCGTTCTGAATGGAAATCCAAAATCTGTCCCTTCCAAGTTCGTCCCAATGTCAAAACGTAGTTGGTTCTGCTCTTTGGTACCAGTTAAAAATGTTCAAGGTTAATGTGATGACAAAATTTGTTAATGCACTGCATGTAGCTAATGGTTGAGGAATACAGTTCTACTTCTGCATGTTCAGCTGCCAGCTGCTTCTAGCCCAGCCCAAGCAGTGGAATGGACATCTTGAAGCCTGAGAGGACCCTTCCAAGCTACTTGATAAGCCCCAGGATGGAGGATAACCTTGCAATATTTTATTGTGAATATTAATGGGGAGTTTTATTGGGGGATTGGTCTGGTGGGTGGTATTTTGGAGACTGCCACAACCTCCCTGTAAGGGGGGAGTTATGGGCTTGGGGAGGTTAGAAGGGGTAGGAAAAGGAGTCTCCCCCAGGTGAGAGATGTGGGAGAGTGGGGTGGGGACGCATGTGAAAGGAGTGGGAATGGGTTAGGATGGGGTTTTATTTGTGTTTGACTTGTAGTTTCTTATGTTTGCAAGCCACCCAGGACCACATGGATCGGGTGGAGTATAAATAAAAAGATAAGGAATGCCACACAAAAATAGTTGGGTTTTTTCCTCCTTAAATAAAAAATGTCCAGAATCTTCGACATGAGTGCTAAGTTCTTAAAAATACAGTCCTTGACATGTCTTAGCCTCTCTTGATCACATTTAAAAATCTAAGTGGATTATCCCCATCGTAAAGTTGACTAATGAGTGGGTTGCTACTGTTCATTTGGATGGAGAGGTTTGATTATCCCTGGATCATTGATTATCCCTGGATCATCCGCCTGTGCAGATTCAGTCCGTCTCAGGCATAACGTTTGGGGGGAAATGATCGATTTTGGAGATTGGCAGTTGTTGAACATCAAAATCTCTAGCTTTTGTCCACACCACTGCAGATTGGAGTTGGCTGTTTTTCACATTTGGCCCTGTGTTGCTAACGAGCCAAAGCTTAACTAACTAAATCTATTTTTGATCATCTTCCCAGGAACACGAGTCCGAAGGTGGAAGAACCCCTTTAATGAAAGCTGCAAGAGCAGGTCACGTTTGCACTGTTCAGTTCCTGATTAGCAAAGGTGAGTTGAGGAGGAAAAAATCCTTTTATTTATTTATGTATTTGCTAATTGAAGTCATTTGTGCATTTGTTATTGCCAGTGAGGATTTAAAGGGTACACTCTAGGGAAACCCTTTCAAATCATTACAGGCTAGTGTTGCTATGTATTTACTATTCTGATAGGCATTCTGGACTTCATTTGTAATTCTTGGTCGTGTAAATTTAGGGGTGATACGAAGATGGCTTTCCGTTCTCACAAGAATGTGCAAAACGCTCACAATCCCGGCGAGATCTCGCGTGTTCTCGCAAGGGTTGGTAAGAAATCTCAGAAAAGCGCTGCACATGTGTAGAATGGCCCCCATAGGCATTTTGCGCATACACAGAACTTCATTTTTGGGAGGTTTCTTGAGAAACTCGTGAGATTCTTGAAACTTTAAAAAATGCTCTGGACGTGCTCTAAGTGGCCTCCAGGGAATGGCCGCAGCGTCCACCTTTCACACGCACGGAGCTGTTTTTCAGCCGTGTGAGAATCTCGCAAGAATGGGTTGAGAATCAGCCGATTCTCGACTCATTCCCAAAGTTCTTGGATGGCGAGGGCAAGTTTCAGCCCTAGTTTTAAATGCCATGTTCTGAGTTCAGATGTGTTAATCCTGTATTGTCTTTTTGAGTTAGGCTATTTGAAATTTTAAACATTTCATATTTATTTATTAATTAAATAAAGAATTAATCAATTAGCTATTCATTATTTGTTTGTTTAAATAGTTATTTCATATCAGAACATTGAGTTATGAATCCTAGAAAGACAATATGCTTTTGAAATTTAATGTTGAGTTGATACAATACAGTTTCTTGATGTAAACTATTTTAAAGCTTGGCATTTAAAGCATTAATTTATGCAGGCTATATTCCCTAATGTCGGCTTTGTATTCTGACTATTAGCCCATTTGTCCATGTGCATCTTAAAAGGTTTGGACCTAGGACTCTCTTGCCTTGAAGGTAGTCAGAATTGCTAGACTTCCAGCACTTAAAACAAAATACTTGAAATATGGATCTTCAAGTACAAACTAATTTAAAAGTGGCCACCCATTTTGTAGGAATTCGTGCCGTGATTCACAAACTGCGTACTGCAGAGGAGTCCCATTGAAGCCCATAGTTTAAGGGCTTGAATGAACCCTGCCAAGAACTAGGCTGGGACTCGGCATTGCAGGCAAAGGCGGCTCTCCCATGCCTTTCCATCCACTGAGACAAGAGAGGCCTGCCTGCAGCACTGAGAAAATCCCCGGGACTCCGACTCTGTGCTTCAGGTAGGAGGGGGCTCTCCCTCATAAGACTTGATCTGTAGATGCAGGAGACCCCTGCCTGCAGTGCTAAGCCCTGAACCAAACCCACCCCCAGAGCAAGTAGGTTTGTTCTGTGCTTGGCTGGTCGGGGGGTTGGTGGGGGAGAGTGCCCCGTGTGTGTGTGTGTGTGTGTGTGTGTGTTACAGACCTGCTTAATGATGACTTAGAGCTCTGTGAAAACTTTGCTTGAGTTTGAAGCAAGCACTGAGGAGCCTTTGGTTAGTCTTCATGTAATTCTCTTCCACCTTCCCTGCAAGGGAAATCTCAGCCACAGAAGACTATTTCTTCAACTAGAGGATTTTTCTTTAGAGATAGGATGTTTCCATTTATTTATCAATAAGATGTTGATGTCCATTGTGATTTACTTGCATACTTATCAACACAAATAGTGAAATCGGTGTACTAGGCTATATAATAGTCCATTGTTCTGTATTTAAGATTTAGTTTGAAGGAGGCAATTTTATTTAAAAAAAAAACAACCCTCTCATATTCTAATACATGGCAGAACTAAGCATTACTTTTGTAATTAGGAATGACTGAATGACAAAAGCAGTGTTTGTAAAAAAAATAAAAAATGAAGTTTGTCCTCATGTATTATTATTATTATTATTATTATTATTATTTATTCCTACTCTCTCAAGGAGCTAATGTGAATAGGACCACAGCTAACAATGATCATACCGTCTTGTCACTGGCTTGCGCTGGAGGTCACCTGGCAGTTGTGGAATTGCTGCTAGCTCATGGTTCTGACCCTACACACAGACTGAAAGTAGGTCGTTCTAGCATTTGGTATTTCCCCTCTCCCCCTCATATATCTTGTAAAGTGTTTTGGTGGAATTATTTTGTTATTGTGCAAGCTTCTCTCCTGATCAAAAAGCCATATATTGGAGCATTCTTTAAAGTGCCCAGATACCCTGATAACCTGGAAAGATATCTGACCTAGTTTTCCTGCTGCCACCTGGGTAAGGCATTTCCAAACAGCTGTACTGAAAAAGATCCATAGTCATCTAGACTGTATCAGTTTTCTGGATCCCTCAGAGTCCGACTTCTGTCCAGGTTTTGGCACTGAGACTGCACTTGTGGCCTTGGTCGACGACCTCTACCGTGAGTTAAACCAGGGTTGCTCGACCCTATTGATCCTGTTAGATCTCGTGGCTACATTTGATACCGTTGATCATGTGATGCTGGTGACTCGCTTGTGGGACCGAGCCGCTGTGGGCGGGACTGTTCTTGAATGGTTCCACTCCTTCCTGGCCAGGAGAACTCAACGTGTGGTGTTGGGTGATAATTCATCACCCCCCACCCCCCGGGATTTCATGTGCAGATTCTATTTTGTTCCCTCCTATTCAACGTGTACATGCAGGCATTGGGCGAGGTTGTCAGAGGGTTTGGTGTGCAGTGTCATTAGTATGCTGATGACACCCAGCTTTACCTTTCTTTTTCAACTGACCCAGGCCCGGCAGTCTTGGTGCTTACCTGGTGTTTGATGGCTGTGGGGGACTGGATGAGGGTCAGCCGTCTGAAGCTGAATCCCGACAAGACAGAGGTGATGCTGGTGAGAGGGGGCACCTGTCATTGACAGGGTCTGTCCTCCATTGGTCCCTCAGGTTTGCAGTCTGGAGGTACTCCTTGACTCGCATCTCCACCTGGATTTCCAGGTGGTGGCGAGAGGTGCATATTGCCAATTACATCTGGTGCGTCGGCTTTGGCCGTGCGTCTCTGACTCTGACCTAGCCGCCCTCATCCATGCTTTCATCACCTCAAGACTGGACTACTGCAATGCGCTTTATGCGGCACTAGCCTTGATGACGGTTCAGAGACCGTGTCTGGTGCAGAATGCAGTGGCCCGTCTCCTTATGGGGGCAGGTCACTGCGAGCACATTACACCAGTGCTTCACTCTGCACTGGCTGCCTAGTCTTCTGGGCTTGATTCAAGGTGTTGGTTTTGACCTATGAAGCCATATACAGCCTAGGCCCCGCCTATCAGCTGGATCACCTCACCCCCTGTGTCATAGTTCGGTCCCTGCGGTCACCCGGGAGCACCCTTCTCAGGATCCCTCAAGTTTCTCGGGTGATGAAGACTAGGAGGGCGTTCTCGATGGCCACACTGAGGCTGTGGAACTCCCTCCCAATGGAATTCCACTTGGCCCCAGACCTTCCCTCTTTCCAAAGACCGTGCAAGACCTGGCTATTACGCCAGTTTTTTGGCAAGGGAAACAGGTTGGCGTGGGGGAGTTAGGGAGAGGTCTTTTTAAGCTCCACTCCGGGGTTATTTCTATGGGTGTTGTATATTTTTTGTATTTATTGTGTTTATGCTTTTATATTGTTATACATGTTTGTTTGGTTTTAATATGTTGTAAGCTGTGCCGAGCTGTTGCAGCAGAAGGGGGCGGCTAAGAAATGAAATCAATAAATCTAAGAATTATTATGATTACCAAAGGTACTAAGAGAAATCCTCCACAACATTCGAGAGAGTCTGCTGCAACGACTGAATTAATCGAAAGAAACCATGGATTGCTGCACTGAACAGCTAGACTTATGCATATGGGAAGGAAGAAACCAAAAATCATTCTGATCTTAGAAAGTATTGTGCACAAAAAAAAAGTTAGCCCCTCAAAAATATGGCTTTGCAATTTTGATAATTCAAGCAATTGAATACTGTTAAATATGAAGGCTAAATTTGGAAACGTTGGTTATTTTTTAAACTTGCAAGGATGTTGTTTGTTGGCATGTCTTTTCAGTTTGACATGTAGCTTCCTGTCTACTTGACCAAATGTAATGTTTCTCAGACACTCGGAGAATCTCTAAAACCATGCCTTTTTTTTTTGTTTTTTTAGGATGGTTCAACCATGTTGATAGAGGCAGCTAAAGGGGGGCATACCAGTGTGGTATGCTACCTGTTGGACTATCCAAACAACTTGCTTTCTGCTCCTCCACCGGATGCCACACAATTGACTCCACCATCTCACGATTTAAATAGGGTAAGATCCAAGAGCTAGCTCAGTTTGTGACTGGACTTCATTTTGTATTTCCTGTTTGCTTTTGAAAGTTAGGGTGTTAAAGACCAGCAATAACTAAGATTTGTCTCGCATCCTGAAACGTAGGTACAAAGTTTTATAGATTATTTATAGGCTGATGTGAGAAGCTGCTGATGTCTGAAATAATCTTTGGCGAGCCTTCCCTTTGCTAGTTGTGCTGTAATCCTCTCTTCCCCCCCTCCCAAAATCTCATTGGAAGGAAAATCTTGCCCACTTAAACTTCTTCAAGTGAGAAGATATATTTATTTTTTTCTGCTTGCTTGAAGACAGTTGAGATCAAAATTTGCACCACAAATTTAAAATGGATTACCGTGTTGATTATGATCAGGGACCCATGCTCACTTGAGTCTCCCCCATTGGTGGCTTTGGGGAAAATGCCATGAACACACAGAGGTCGCCAACTGAGGCTGGAATTGTTAAACTCCTTGCCACTCTGCTGAGAGCTTGAAGGAGTTGATGATGGTCTAGCTCGGTGTGATAGCTTTTGTACTGAGTTTGTGTTAGAAGGTGTTTTATAAAATGTCTATGTATGGCACTTCTTTATATTGGTTGCAGTTTGTTAATATGCGTTGAAGTATAACTGTAAAGCACCTAGGAAGAGAAGGAATGTAATCTATTAGTGTCCAATGTTCTAGGCTCCTCGTGTGCCAGTGCAGGCACTCCCCATGGTCGTCCCACCCCAGGAACCTGACAAGCCCCCTGCCAATGTCGTCACCACCCTTCCCATCAGAAATAAAGGTCAGTTTTAGCTCTGCAGATTACTTCCAAAGAAATGGTTGTAGGTAGACTGAGGGTTGCTTTCCTTTTTTATATATACTGGTTCCTGCAGAAAATACATTTTCTGGAAGCAGTCGTACACTTTTATAAGGACTGTTTTCACCCTCCTTAAGGCCACTTTCGCACGTTACCGGGGAGGCGGAGAAACGTCCGTTCTCGGGGCTCTGTTTTCGTGGGAATTGGGGCACATAGGAATGCGCTATTCCGCTTTTATTCCACGAGAACACCTGCCCGTAAAAGTTACATTGGGGGACCTGGTCACGCGCAAGTGTTCTTGTGGGATTAAAGCGGACGGGAACAGCGCATTCCCACATGTGCTAATTTCCATGACGACTGCATTCATGGAAGTTTCCCTCCCTCCCTCCCCGCTAACATGTGAACGCAGCCCCCAGTTTATAATATCAACCTGCAAACTTATTTTAATTGGATCTTCTCCAGAAATCTGCCTTTGTAAGAAACGCTAAACTTCTGGTGGCATGTGAGATGCCAGCTGACAACTAGAATTATATTTTAGTTTTAAAATTTAAAATAATTGTAACTAGTCACATTTAATCAGTAATCTATTGTAACAGGTTGGGAATTGATGTTGCCTTAAGACACTATGTACAGGCTTGACTAAATTAAAAGGCAGATTTTTTTTTTTTTTTTTTGGTTGATACTCTACATACGGACTCTAGTTTCTCCGGTCCTCTCTATTATGTCATTCAACTATATGCAAATGGAGTGTCAAAACAGACACTCTAGTTGTATAAAATTTCAGTGCACTTTTTTAATTTAAAGTTTTTGAAGAACCTTTTCATCAAGGACCGGAAGTTCAAATTTCTATGTAGATTTGCGTGGATTAAAATATATACTGTGATTGGATACTCTGCATTTTCCTTAACTTCTACTGGAAGAAAACCAGGGCATACCCATTGTTTAGAAAGACTGTTTTGGGGTGTGTTTTTTTTTTTTTTTCATTTTCCCTTCCACTCTAATTTTTTAACCACTCTTGCTTTTCATAGGACATTTAGATGGTATTTCTTCCCTAATGGTACAACAGGCTATGCACCTGCAGCAAAATCACTATGGACCTGCTCACAAAAGATCTATTGTACTACCATCAGCCTTTCCTATTTGAAGAATGAATTCTTTTCTTGTCCTGGTCAGGCAATTTGTATTGAGGACATATCGAAATTTGTCTTCTACGCAGGACACCGAAGGATTTTAAAAGTCCAATCAGAACATATAAATGGGTGTTTCAATCCTTAATATTTGGAGTTCTGGTACTGTAGGTCCACTTGATGAAGCAGGACACCCAGTGCAAGAAGATTAAATATTACTAATTAAAAGACCTTGCACTTGTTTAAATTTGGCAAGTGAGAATTCTAAGAACTTGCTTTCTTTGAGAGTATTGCTAACTCTAAAACATTTCATTATAATTCTCCTCCTCTAGATATTTCTGTGTATTTTTTAATGTACGCTATTGCTACTGTGTCCAAGCACAGATCTTTAATATTCTTTTTTGCTTAGGTAATCGCACCTATTGCATACCATATATCCTGAAGCAATCATTTTCTGTTTGCAGATATTTAATTACTTTTCAAATAAATAGCTTACAGGGTGGTGGTTGTTTTTTGCTGCATTGTATAATAATCTGTCATATTTTAGTTTTGCAGTCGAATCTCTGTATTAAAATGATCATGAAGCCAAGTTAGGGTTGTTCTTAAGGGCCTCCCATCTCCCCTTCCCTTCCATGGGTTTCAGGGCCTTGGAGCCTAACTGGCCATTAAAATTCCCCTCTGTAGTTCTAGAATGAGGCTGCCATCCGTTTGCACTTCCTTGGTTCTGAGGGGGTTTCTTTCTCACACAGCTGCTTCTAAGCAAAAGTCCAACAGCCATTTGCCAGCAAGCAACCAGGATGTTCAGGGTTACATCACTAATCAGTCTCCCGAGAGCATTGTGGAAGAGGCTCAAGGCAAGTTGACGGAGCTGGAGCAGAGGATCAAAGAAGCCATAGAGAAGAATGCTCAACTGCAGTCCTTGGAATTGGCGCATGCTGACCAGCTCACCAAGGAGAAGATCGAGGAGCTGAATAAAACCAGAGAGGAGCAAATTCAGAAGAAGCAAAAGATTCTAGAGGAACTACAGAAAGTGGAGCGTGAGTTGCAGCTGAAAACGCAGCAGCAGCTAAAAAAGCAATATCTAGAGGTTAAAGCGCAAAGAATCCAGCTGCAGCAGCAGCAGCAGTCTTGCCAGCATTTGGGACTACTCACTCCCGTTGGGGTTGGAGAACAACTTACCGAGGGAGACTACGCCCGATTGCAGCAGGTGGACCCCATCTTGCTCAAAGATGACCCTCAGCCAATGGCCCAGATGGGCTTTGCGCCAATCCAGCCCCTGGCGATGCCCCAAGCTTTGCCTCTGGCGACCAGCTCCTTGCCTCCAGGGCCCATCGCAAGCCTTACAGAACTGCAAGGTGTTATAGTTGGACAGCCGGTACTGGGCCAAGCACAGCTGACAGGGCTGGGGCAAGGAATTCTTACAGAAACCCAGCAAGGGTTAATGGTATCCAGCCCTGCTCAGACCCTCAATGACACCCTGGATGACATCATGGCAGGTGGGTTTCTGTTGTTACGAGCAGGTTTAATATGATTTGCTTATAGACGGCTGAGGGTAGCTGAACGTGTTCATGTTTGTCGTCGGCGAGACTGTGCACAAAGTAAGAAGTTTTTGGAATGGGTGTTTGACAATTGATTTTAGGGCTAGCGCTGCCATAGTTAAATTGAAAGGTTTCTAGAGGTTGATTGAACGAGGTGTTACTGCTGTCCATGCAACATAACCGATCTTGACTCGCCAACATACGTCCCTAAAATGTACTGTAATACTGTAACGGACTGCATTTGCGTTAAAACTTGCTTCAGGGAATATAAGCAATAGAATAAAAAGGGCTTAAAATACAACTTGATGCATAGAAGTCTAACTATACTTGCTTCTCTTACAGTAACAATAATAGCAAAAAAGAGTCTTGTGGCACGTTAGATTTATAAGAAAATTTCTTTATTTTGGCATGAACTTTTGTCAGCAAGTGGCCTGGAAGTTAGTATCTATATATGAGGTTGCAGACAAATGAGAATAGCTTGCACAGAGAGAATGCAAAGAATAAAACATATACTTGGATCAATGACCAACCCAAGGTACAGACAAGGTGTTAACTGTTTCCAATCAGTGGAAAAGTCCCGTTCAGTTGGAGAAGAGCTGGCTTAAAGGAATGTCAGTGTGTGGATTATCAGTACATTAGGCCACTTGCCCACGTTCAGAGATACAGCGGGCACACTCCCTCCGGGCTCCCGATGGCCAAACTCACAAGTAGCTCTGAATGTGAGCACGGAGGGGAGTGGGGGGATTACATGTCGTCAGGCGTGTCCCCCGTTGATTTCTCTGACAGATGATGGGGCTGGATTTTGAGCCCTGTCATCTGTCAAAGAAATTGCCCTGGGATGCACTCGATGATGCATAATCCCCCCCATGCCCAGATTCAGAGCTACTTGTAAGTTTGGCCACCAGGAGTTGCCTCACCGTATCTCTGAACATGGGCAAGTGGCCTAAGTGTTGGAACGAGGGGAAAACAAACTCTGGAAAAATACAGGATATGGAGGTCTTTTGGTGCGAAGACACTTGTTTGCTGTTTTAAAGCTATAGATTAACATGGCTACTCTTCTGGAATTATTAATAATTTGTGCTGTATCTTAAATACAGTTCATCTGCTGTTCCCCTTCCTAGTGATCTAACTTAGTGAAAATACTAGTTTTCCTTTTATTGTGCTAGCGACTGACACTTCAGTTTTCTAAGCACAGCTTTATTAATCTTCAATATGGAACATGGTGCTGGGTGTCGTGACATGCTACTTCCTTAATGAGAAGCTTATTGGGGAAGATAATAGTCTTCCAGACTAAACCACTTATTCCACAGGGCTTCAGTAAGTGGTTTGTGGATCATGGGGCGTTAACTTACGATGCTCAGTCAGTATATTGCAGTAACGTGTAGGGCAGCAAAGGAAGTAATACTTGCTGAACGTTTCTAAATATTCGGGACAAACGTTTTTAGTCTTGGATACCGAAGGTTAGGTTTCTTCACTAGTAGCTTGTGGTACGGAAAAGCGAGACTGCCCTGAAGTGGATTGTGGCTGCCAGGGATCCGCACCTTTTGAAAATAACCTTTGAAGATCTTTAGGATTATGACTATAAGATCCAGGTTTGAAATTACCGGCCATGAAATTTCTCATATTCACTTCTCTCTAGGCACAATATTTATCCTTGATATTAAGAGATTAATTCCACTAATTAGGGTATGGTGGGACCTAATAATAGGAACTGCATCTTTCAGATGTAGACTGCCTTTAGGCGGGATTGTATTGGCATATGCTGCACTTAAAATAGTTCTTACCTCTGGCTTATTTTTATTTACACTACACTATTTAATCTGTTGAATCAAGTTCTATTCTGGGGGGACAGATGTCTGTACACCTATTCTTAGCAATGATAAATTGGATGTAAGGTGTAAATTTCAGATACTTTAATACAACTCTTCCCCCCCCCCCCCCCCTCACAATTTAGCAAGAACTGCACAAATCTGATAGTTGCATGTTCAGGGTGCTTCCAGAATAGCCCCCTAGTGTTATAACATACATTTCAATTAACAATATAAAATCTCATTTTCAGAAAGGCAAAGATAATACAGATACTAGGTCGAGTTTAGCAATAAGAAGCAAGTTATGTTGCAAAGTACAGGTGATATTGCCGTGTCACTCCCAAGATGAATTTAGCTCATGTGATGCTAATTATACTGTGACATAATTGAATGTGACATAATTTAATAACCTAACACTGCTTTGCGTAACCTCCGTTGACTTCACTGTGTAACTTCATTAAATGTTTCACTCACTGAGACCTGGATATGGAGACAGTAGAGTTGCAAGTAAATTTGGCTCACCATATCTGTAACATTTGGTTGATTAGTGGAAAACAGCTGCCAGTTTTCCCCTTGCATATTTAAATGTAAACCATTTGCAAAGATACCACATTTGTAACATCCATTGATAAAAAAATTTCATTTGCCTTTTGGAATGTGAAATTTAAAAACCAAAAAAACCCCACAAAACTATTAATAAATTTAATATAGCATCTCTGGATGAGGCCAACAGCTAAAATACTTAACTTTTACTGGAGATGTACATCAGCCTTTCTCAGAATTTGTCTAAGAGTAGCAGACTTTGTATGTAAAATCTCCACCCTTCCTTTCAACACTGAAATTGTGAATTATTGTAAAACCACCTTTATGCTTTGTAAAGATTTTTACTTTACGATCAGTATATGGTAAATATATTAAAGATGTCCAGATCGATCTTCTTCATGGAACGGCAAACACCCCTTTATTGCATTTGGCCGGGGGGGTGTCTAATTTTTTTACATAATAACTTGCATGAAAAATATGTGACGAGAGAAAACTTAAAAAATAATCATTGACATGCTCTGGATTTTCAGACTCCATATCATTAACTCAGTTAATTAGAAGATAGACACCATGCATCTTCACACTATGCCCTCTGATAACCATGTTGTGAATATGTAAGCATATATGCAGTAGAATGTGTTGTGGCAATGTCCTTTTAAAAATAACTTTAGAACCTGTGGTAAAGAACACATTTATTGAAATAAATATTTTGAACAGACTGAAATGCCAACAAATTACAACACCCTCTTAAAAACTTTGAGTAGTTTTAAAAACATCTTAGACAAACGAAAGGGAACCTGGTGTGTTCCTTTCTGGATGCTGCCTTGTTCTGTCCTGTTGCATCTCAAATTACACCAAAACAGTCTTAAAGAACATCTGTGATTCTGTCAGTACTTGGGAAGGTCGTTGACTATGCAAAACTTGTAGTGCACGCAGGTTTCTGAGAGCACAGTATGCAAACAATTAAAACTTAAATAGCATGGCTCATCTATAGGAGGAAAGTTTCAATTTTTGATTTAACTATCTTGAGAGAGACTGTGGGACTTGAAATCCTTGCTTATGGATTTGCCCCCCGCCTCCCTCAACACCCCTTCCTTCCTCTACCAAGAGTGTGCTTGTCTGCTAAGTACAACAGTGTTGTGGAGAAGGGTGGGGTAAGGCATCAAATATGAGAAGGTTCCTCTGAAGTCCAGGGAAGATCTTGGAGCTAAAAAGGAATCTGACTTTATGGAACGCTTGATGCTTTTCTCAACGTCAGTTAATACACACACAAAAAACGCATAATAGCCCAACAAATCTTGCAGAGATTTATTATCGGTTCTAACAAGCGCTCAGCTCAATGTTCACATTTACTAAGTGATCCCAACTTCGGTGTAATATGGTAATTTATAAAGGTTCATTGTAACTAAATATAATTTTAACAATCCTGTCGTTATTCAGAAATCAGCATTGGCCCCAGAATTGCAACTGTGTTTTACCACATCAGTTTAAAATTAAAAAAGCAAAACCAAAAAGGAACGAAGACATTAAGGATTAAAAAATGTTGCTTTATTAGCTAAAAAAGCTCTCTGGGTTTTTCTTCAAATATTTCATTCCAAATAATTTCATTAGAAAAGTTAATTGCATTTGTATTTACTGCTAGAAAGATACCATGGAAACATTTGTTATAAATGCTTATTAAAGTCTTTTTGTTTGGATGCTTTAGATTAATGTGTTTTGGTTGCCTTGGGACATTTGAATTAAAATGTGGAGGCAATCCTCTGATCAGGACTTTCTCAGTATCTAAAGGTGAGGTCGTTAGATTTAAAATTAACCATTTTTCTGTCTCATTTTTAGTTAATTGTGCTGAAAGGATTTGAACTACTTTGTCCACGGTGTTTCCTATTGCTGCAAGAGATTTTAAGATGCAACATGTAATGTGTGCAAAACAACACGACACGTTCAGAGTCAGCTATGTTGTTGATCAATAGCCATTCCTGTTATAAATTTAAAGGCAGTTGTGTCAGAAGATGATGGGCTTGGTTTTTCTACATTGGCCAAAAATATTATGAAACCGTGAATGGCTTAATTGAAATTAATAATAATAATGATCCTGAAGTAATTCTCAGTCTGTCAGTCTTCAGGCCTAACTGACTTGGTGGTGTCGATTTGTGGTACCTAACACATTACCTTCCCTTGTTTTGGGGGACAGAGCCCTCACCTCTGCTGTTGCTTTGAAGATCTTGTGAGTCAGGAATGGTTTTTAAAAGAAATTTATTTCTTAATAACCCTTTCAAATTTTGTATGTGCTATGCACACACACCGCCTTAGTAACATTCTTCTTTTGCTAAAAGGACCAGTTACTTTAATCTCATCATTGTGTATCAGGGTTTGAGTACCCGATCTCTTACTACGTCACCATGCCCCCCTACCCCCCCCATGCTGTCACTGAAGAAAAAGGGGTGGTTCTTCCTTTCTAAAAAAAAGGATTTCAAATGTAGAGTTTACAGCACTCTTTGCTGCTTAGCTCTCTGTCCCTTTTAATCTCTTGATAAATCAAATTCATTAAATGTATAAATGATAAGTAAATTTGGAATTAAAGATTCTTCCATTCTGTTATGCAGGCTTTTAAGATCTTTCCGGAATGTAAGAATTCCCTCAAACTATAGTTCTTCAGTATGAATTGAAGTTGTGCAGCATGTTCACATCTGGGTCCACACACGCTGGTTCAAAGTCTTGCCACTAGTATTTGAACCCCTGACCATTTTCAACTCTGTTAAAATGCCTTTTGCCATCTGGCTGTTTTGGTGGGATCTTCAAAGCGGCCAGGGTGATTGGATAGCTTTTGAAGATTGACTGACTACTGGACACAAATTTCCATCTCTGAAAAATAAGTAACATTTTGTTTGATAGTGACCCTAAGTCATTACTATCTGAATGTGTCCCACGGACTTGGTGAAAGCAGATTGGCTCTGTGCCCATCACACTTGGCATTTACTAGCACCTCTGCAGTTTCGGCAGAAAGGGCATGAATTGAATTGACAGAGGCTGAAATGACGATCTCTCCAGAACAGCACTGAGACATGCTACTGGGCTGATATTACACTTTGCCAATGCTGTTACATCTCTTCAGCTGAATGGTGGGTTGTTTTTTTTCCCCCCACCAGAGGAAATTTGTAGAAAATTCCACAAGCCTGATATTCTTACCCTTGTAAAGTGTATCTGCCTTTTTAAACAAACAAACAAACAAACAAAAAAGTGCAATGTTAGTTAAGCCTAAAGTACTACATGTTCAGAGCAGAGGTTAAAAGGTAGTCCTTCAGTAGTAGTAGTAGCAGCATATTATATAGCACCAGCGATGTACCTGGCGCTTTACAAGGAATAAGATAGACACGGTCCCTGCCCGAGAGCTTGCAAGCTAAAGACGGGGAGGGGAGACCAGGGATGCAACATTCATGAGGATGCGGGGACTCAGGTCCACGTTCTTGGCTTGGTTGCAGTAAGTTGGGAGTTTGCAGATAACAGGTGGGGGATAATCCTGGGTGGGGATGATTAGCAGGAGTTAGGAAGGGCAGAGCGGAAGAGGTAGGTTTTGAGGAGGGACTTGAAGGTGTGGAGGGTGGTGGCAAAGTGAATGAGGGCAGGGAGGGAGAAGGGACAAAGGTGGTTGGGGGAGCAGGGGATGCATGGGAGGGTGAGGGAGGGGATGGAATAGGAGCGGAGTGCTCGAACAGGGGTTCGGAGGGAGATCAGAGCAGAGAGGTAGGGGGAAGCGAGGTTGTGAACACCGAAGCTGCTAAACTTTCAGGTATTTTACTGCTTGAGAATGGAAATTGGCATAACCAAATGACGCTTTTATTAAGTGTAGTCTTTCTGTTTAACAGCAGTGAGTGGAAGAGCATCTGCAATGTCAAACACTCCTACCCATAGTATTGCAACATCCGTCTCCCAACCTCAGACACCAACTCCAAGCCCCATCATCTCTCCTTCTACCATGCTGCCAATCTACCCGGCCATAGATATTGACGCACAGGTAAGCCCAAAATCAAAGCAGCACAGCCTTATACTGAACACATTTGCTTTTTGTAGGACAAGTAGATCAAAATTAAGAAGTGCCACACTGGGTTAGACCAACGGTCCATCGGGCTAGAGCCTGCCCAGCACCTGTCTCCGATAGTGCCCAATCTCGGTGTCTTGGTGGAAGGTCCCAATGGGGCGATGTATTCCCTGTTGTTCGCTCCTAGCAATCAGAGGTTACATTCCCCAATCTACTTGGCTAATAGCCGTTAATGGACCTATTCTCCAAGAAGGTTATCCAAGAACAGTTTGGAGAAGAACTTAGCCCAGTTGCTCCTGTGCGGAATAATTCTCTCTTCAATTCCCAGTGTTTTTATATTTAGTTTCCCCTCTAGGCGGGAGATTTTGGAAACCTTGTGGTAAACCCACAGGACAATTCCAGTACCATCTCCTCCAGGCTATAAAATGGTTGAACAAAGACCTTGCACTTCCTTTTTGTTTTTTTAAAATGTCATCACTCCTGGTTGAGAGCAGAACTAACTGATTGGCTCTGCGCCTTGCAGCAGTCATCAAGCTGAGAGGGGCAAATCTTTCCCAAGGTAGTTCTAATCCTAGCCAGCCTGCATTCATCGTGAACACAGCTCTTGCAAGTACTTTGTTGTCCCGACTCACAGCTTGGCAGAGACCCCCTGTAGATCAATATAAACAGCATCGCTAAACATATGGGTTCTGTCGCTAGCCCCAAGTAGAGTGTCTCCATAAAGGTCTTGCCCTCCCGGGTACCCAAAAGGCAGAGCTTGGTATTGCATTCTCCTCTGCCCCACTCAGCATTGGGTTGCTACATGTCAAGAACTTGTTTTAATTAAAAAATGTCTCAGATGGGTGTCAGGGGGAGAAACAGTCGTGCGGCCAGCAGGACTGTCCCGGGGTGGAAAAACTTGGCTGACACGGCTTGGGTCAGTTTGAGGCACCAGACGTGCGTGCCCATGGCCCCAGGGTGTTGTCCCATGGTCCGGTTACGACCAGGAGTACAACAAACATACAGGTGGCTGCCTACGTCCTGATCCCAGTGCCCCGCCCCCTGCCATGATGGGCAACCATGGCAGCCTCCGACCCACAGTAGGTAAGGCAGGCCGGGGCAGACGTCCTGGTCCACGTGGACGGCCCTTAGCCCGTGCTGTGATCTCTGTGATTTGCCGAAGTCATCGATGCGTCTTTACGTGTGCCACCGGGTCCCAGGTCACATCGGGCCAAAGTCATGTCTGTTTTTTCTCTCCATCTACCTTTTGTGGAGGAGAGGGAAAGGATTGTGTTAGACCAGGCCCGGGGACCAAATGTGGCCCTCGGCAAGTTTTTATGTGGCCTGGATCCATTCTCTACACCCAAGCACTGAAAAACTGAGCTCATGATAATGGAGCACAGAGGAGGGCATGCACACAAGGGATGGGGATAGCCCAGGACACAGATCCATTATCTGGGTCCTCGTTTTATTTAATAAACTTGTTAAGCACCCCCGCTCCCAGACTCCCTGTGGCCCTTGGAGCTCATACTAATATTTAATGGGGCCCCCAGGACAGAAAAGGTTCCCCACCCCTGTGTTAGACACAAGACTTTTACCACAACGAATATGCTATTTGCCATTTCATTTAACCAAGGCTTGACAAAATATAGGCATCAACAACTGTACAGGTTTGATCAGCAATCTGATTGTGGCAAATCCCGAGGCATATGGCATTGGCTACCTCAAAATAAATATATATATATATAGGGTTCCTTTTTGAGCTTGTTCTTCAAGGATACTACAAGTATGACTTTTGGCAATTCAACAACTTGCTATAGAGATGACGTGCTGGGTCAAAAACGTGGGCTACAGTACAAACTGTGGTGGCCGTGTTGAACCTGGGGCAGTTTGGGACCAAAGTGAAGCAGATGGGCAGGTAAATTGGGTTTTGCAAAATATGACCCTTGAGATCCCACCAGATGCTTGGCTGTGATGGACCACTGAGGCCTTTCCAGAAGCTGACACTAGGCAGAATGCGGCTGCACTCCAGTCATAATCTCTCTCCTCTTCTCTGAGCAGGCCCTGACCATGTGTACTGCAAAGTGGGTCACCTCCCCCCCACTCCCCCGGGGGACTGACTGGCTAAGCTTCGTTCTCTCCCACTTTTATTCTGCTGGAGCAGCGTAAAGCAAGGGAAAACAGGAATGAGATTCCGCCCTATTGGCTCTGTAGTTCTGAAGGTCTGGCAAGTGCTGACTGAGTTGCGATTCCGCTTCTGAAACAGTCTTTTTCATAAATAGCGACCTAGAATGGGGTTTACTGTGAGAGTCCCAAAAATGAGAGATGAGACTAAACCGCCGGCATGCTGTCGCCCACAGAAACCAATTCAGTAAAGGCTATCCTCCTAACTATTCTGTCTCAATAAATGAGAAGCAAAGGAAAACTGCTTAAATATCAGTAAAAAGGGCACATTTTTATAATCCTGGTATTTTTATCGTAGTTGTGTTTAGGTCTAGATGGGTGTTCTTTTTGAAAATTTAAATTATAAAACCAAATGTATCAAATTGAGCATGGAAGCTGCTACTGCAACCAGCGTCTAGTTCGATCTGTCTTGGGACTTTGCTTGGGAGGATGGGGAATGGTTCTCTTGACTTCCTTTCCGTCGCTCAGCCTTGTACCCTATTTCATCCATTGTTAAGGTTAATGTTAAAAAGCTAGAAAATGAAATTTGGCTTTACCTTCCCAACTTCAGTCTCATCTCGTTGTTTTTAAGTGGAGTTGCAGGTGGACTTTTACTATATGTACTTTGCCACAGAGGGAAAGGAGCTAAAGAACAAAGTAGAATCCATGTGTTCCTTGTATTCCTAGTAGGCTATACCAGTATTGGTTTTTATTGCATTTTTGGCTTATTTGGGGTGTGACATTTAACATCTCAGCAATTTAGCAGAAAACCAGTGAGACAACTTGTTCTTGCACACACGTACTAGAAAATTTTCAGGGCTGACTTCAGAGCCCAACAATTCAATATATTTGGTATCTCTTGGGGGAGCTTATTTGTGCAAAAACGTCTTAAAACCCATTTGTTTTGTGATGCTTGAATATATTGTAATTTGGATAACTTAAGCAAGGACGTTGCTGTTTTTAAACAAAGACCTGTTTTGACATGCCTCATTCATTTCGCTTCTAGACGGAGAGTAATCACGACACGGCACTGACACTCGCGTGTGCTGGTGGCCATGAGGAGTTAGTACAAACCCTGCTAGAAAGGGGAGCCAATATTGAACACAGGGACAAGAAAGGTAGGTCTCTTAGCTATTGGGTTGTGCAGACTCCAGCTGGAGAAAAGTCTTTTCAATATATTTCAGTGCAATAAAACAATAAATATTAAACAATTTAAAAAGAGTTATAGCGAGAGTGTCATCTTTGTCCCCTTCCAGGATTTACTCCACTTATTTTGGCTGCAACCGCTGGTCACGTTGGGGTTGTCGAAATCTTGTTGGACAATGGGGCCGATATTGAAGCCCAGTCGGAGAGAACCAAGGATACACCATTGTCTTTGGCTTGTTCAGGGGGGAGACAAGAGGTGAAGTAAACTGTATTATTTACACATTCATCAAGTGCTCACCATCACTGTAGAATTAGGTTGTAGTTGCGTGACTTAGGTCATGGGTCGGAAGCCTTGGGCGTCAGGGGCTAGATGCAGCCTACAGCAACCTTTTTATTTGGCCCCTTTCTGGTTTCTGGATCCAGCCACCGGATCCAGTTCCTACCTCCGATCGCTGAAAAACTGAGCTCAGTGGAAGGGAGCAGAGATGAGGGTGTGCCCACAAGGAGAGGAGACAGATGTATGGTATGGGCCCTCCTTTTAAGTACACCCTTAAACACCTCCCAACTCCAGCTCCTGTGCAGCTCTTGGAGCTTGTACTAATTTTCAGAGTGGCCCCCGGGGACAGAAAAAGTCCCTCACCCCTGTCTTAGGTCAACGGCAAATGATGCTACCCCAGTGTAAGAAGCAAATATGCCATGATTTCCAGAACCCCTCGGCTTTAAAGGACAGATACTGTTTAAAGTCTGTTAAGATAATATATTTATTATTTCTTCATGGTTTTCTTTTAATCCCACCTTTCTCATTAAGGTTCAGGGCAGGTTACAGTATACAAAAAGCTGTTCAGAATCGCAGAGAATCAAGCAAGCAAACACATACGCACAAAAATAACCTTACCCCTGATATAGTCAGATACACAGTTGAAAACCATGTAAAAATGAATGGAATCGCCCTTAACCTACAACTTCCCAAATCCTACCCTACCCCTTAAACCACCTATCTGTAGTTCTCTTTAACCTGAGATCAATGGGATCATTCTGGCGTAAGAGACTGGAGATTTGGGCCCTAGCCAGGACTTGGTATGCATCCGTATAATGACCGCTAATAAATAAAATCTCTGCATTTTTCTTGCTACTAAGTAACTTCTATAGAACACCTCTTCATTTTTGTGGAATTAAAAAGCAAATTTTTATTGAAGAAAAATAAGAAAATGCAACCTGTTCCCTAGCCTTAGTTCTCTACGTTGACGTTAAATTCAATATAGTGTAGAAGGCATCTGGTAACCCCTTGTTCCTACTACCTTGCCACAGTAGCAAAAGAGGGACAGGAAGCAACTCTTAACGGAAAGTTTCTGCTGTTAGCATGGGTCTAACCTAGAAAAATAAGTCAATTTATTACAGCACTAATGCAGGTGCACCAGTACCATGCTGTTGCTGTAGATAGCATTGAGGTGTTTTTACCACAATGCCTTGAACTCCTACTCTGGGTACTGGAAGGTTAGCAGACCATTGCTAACTATTGTGCTGTCGGTATCTGTTCACAGAGGTGCTATCTTCTATAGCCTTCGGTCCGTTTATTCAGACCTAGGGAGCGTTCTCCCTCTTGACCACTAGGAGGCAGCACAGACTTTCGACTGGGCATGCGTAGGGAGAGCGCGCCCTCGCTTCCCCAGTCGAAAGTCTGCCTCTGAACTGTTAGGAAGTGCAGTGCAGGGGCGCTGCACCCCCAACGGACTTTCGTGCCTCCCTTGCTCTCCTTCTGAGACGGGGGGGGCTAGTAATTAGGTTTAGCCCAGCCTGCAATCGCAGCAGGAACGGGACTCCTCACAGTCCCTTGGAATTTAAAAGAGGGCTGCTCGCCTCGTTCCGGTGCCGGCCTGCTGGTACGGCCCAGGGACCCAACTTGTGGCGTTCGACCCCAGCGGGGTACGCACGACCCTTTTGGCCAGTCGGACATGGCTGAGATTGCCAAGAGCCGCCGCCCGCCGCGCAGCGAGTGGCAAAGCTAACACTGGGCTGGGAAGCGAACCTGCGAGGGAGCACCGGGCCCAGGCTGCGGCCCCCGCGAGGCAGCGGAGGAGCCACGCGGCCAGGAGGGGAAAGGGTGCCCCACCATTCCAACAGAGGAAGTGGAGGAAAGGGAGGAGGCAGACTCCTCTGCCTCCTCGCAAGTAAGTGGGGCTCCCTGGGCAGAAGAGTTCAAAGGCTCCACATGAGCACTCTTCAGTCACTTGCACGAGGAGCACAGTCCTTGCTAGTGTGTGCTCTTAGCAGGGATGCAAAGGCCCATTCCTTCCAGTGGGATTTGTGCCAGCCCTGGGTGCTAGACCTGGTGCTTGCTGCTCTCAGGACTACACCCTCAACAAAAACGGAAGCCCCCTTCCCCCCAGGCCTCATTTATGGGAGCCTCTAAGAGGGCTAGCAAGGGGAAGCAAAAAGCCCCTGCAAAACCACAGGGCCCTTCCCTCCGGGACCTTTTGGGGTCATCATCAGGCAGTGAGCAGGGGGATGCCCCTTCAGAGGAAGGAGAGTTGGGAGATTCCTCCTCCTCAGGTCCACTCAGAGCCCCCCTACAGCCCATGCGTAAGAAGCGCAGATCCCAGGGCAGGAGTAACTCTTCCTCCTAGGCCAGCTTCGCCCTCAGAGGGCTCTGAAAGGGAGGAAGATCATTCCTCGCCAGATGAGGAACAGGCCCC
>QEPC01000155.1:0-47539 GCA_003113815.1 Sphenodon punctatus | reverse complement strand
TATTTCAGCTCCAGTTCTTCGGCTGGGGTACTCCTGGGGAAGCGAGGGCGCGCTCTCCCTACGCATGCCCAGTCGAAAGTCTGTGCTGCCTCCTAGTGGTCAAGAGGGAGAACGCTCCCTAGGTCCGAATAAACTCCCTAGAAGGCTACAGAAGGGCAATTCACAGGTAAGAATCTCAATTGCCCATTCTGGTATAGACAAGGCCTTGGAGCTATTGTTTCAGGCTGTTTGCTGACTCCCTAGGATTTGAAAGGCTTTATGTATTCGCCCAGGCCTTTGGGAGGGAGGGTGGGTAGGGAAGGGTGTTTTAGCTCCCCCACCTACTTTGGTTTGATATTGTATCTTAGTCCTGTTTTAATATTTTATAATATTTATGAGAATTTTAATGATTTTATTGTATTTTAATGTTTTAGAAGCCGCCCCGAGCTGCATGGCAGGAGGGGCGGGGTATAAATTTATGAAATAAATAAATAAATAAATATGTATTGTAGAAAGGACACTTAAGTTCTGGGATACCAAGGTGGCATTGCGGTTGGTACACAGACAGGCAAATCCTACAACCACAATGTCGGAAAATATAGGGCCCTGATAAGAGGATAATTTAAGAACTAAAATAACCCTATTACAATGACTTTCAGAGGCTCAAGCAATAAAGGAAACCCTTTTAAGAAAAAATTACTCTTTGCCTTACATGCAATAGAGGCACGTTCATTCTCTTGCTCGCTCTCTCTCTCCTCCTCCCCTCCCCCCCAATCCACCTTGTTGTATCCACTCCCACTCATTTCGTGCCCACTTGCATACCTGCTCTACATTTGTTCAGGTTATATATTTCTACTGGCTATGCTACATGCCTGAGGAAGGGCCCTGTGTAGCCCAAAAGCTTGCACATTTCTGCCAACAAAAGTTGGTCCAATAAGAGGTCATTCAAATTACTTTGTCTCCATATAATAGATGTGAAGACTTAGTCTCCCTAGACATAAGACCTACTTTAAGAGATTCTGAACTTTTTGGAACGGTATATTTTAGTGTTAATGTATTTTTTTTAAAAAAGAAAAATGTTGGAATCCATTTGGGGGGGTGAGGGGAAATTCTGCCATCTTACCTTTGGAACAGTATATTTTAGTGTTACAATGTGTTAAAACACATTTGGTTTGGGGGAAATTATTGCCATATGTCAGGTTTTTTCTAAGATGAGCAACGTGTGGGGGGGAGGAAATTGGGTGTTTGTGGAGAGGGGGAAGCCGTTTTTTAAAGAACGTGTTTCTATTTGGGGACTTGTAGAAATATCAATCCAGGTTTTAAAGGAAGATCAAAAGTAATATGTTTTTGTAATGTTCCAGGTGGTGGAACTGCTGCTAGCTCGAGGAGCAAACAAAGAACATAGGAATGTTTCAGATTACACCCCTCTCAGCTTAGCTGCTTCTGGGGGCTACGTAAACATCATCAAAATCCTGCTAAATGCTGGGGCAGAAATCAATTCAAGGCAAGTTTAATTGTTTCAGCCACCTTCTATGGTTGGCTTTCCGTCATAAGAACATAAGTGCCATGCTGGGTCAGGCCAGGGGTCCATCTTGCCCACCATCTTTTCTCCAACAATGGCCACCTCCGGTGGTTTAAGAGAAGTTACATGGAGGTCTTTCTCATAGTCTCCAGTCTTCAGAAAGCTACCTTATTGAACATGTATGATTCAGAAGTCCTATACCTCCACCCCAGCTTTTATTGGAAAATCAGCCCCAAGTACCGATACATTTTTTTGGTAACAGCACAGAAACACAAAGAAATAAATTGTGGTTTGTAGCCAAACCCAATTATAATATAGGGACTGGAAAAAAAAATAAATCAACCATCAAAGAAAAAGGAAAAACCAACATCAAGGGGGAATCATATAGTCGATATCACATTTCCCGTTTCAGCCGTATCCGAATAGATTTATACCTTACATATCAGTAAGGCAGTAGGTAATGAGCTGAAGACCTCGTACCATTTTACATCCCCTTCTAGTTGAGCCTTCCCTCCCACTTTTCACGTCCAGGCTTGCGTTAGCCTAGGCTACGATGAAAATCATCCTTCTCACTTCAATTTAGTCTTCTGGCTTGGTGTAGATAATTTTGAAGCAAGAAATGCACTCACCTGGACATATAGTTACCCTTTTCCCCTACCTTCCCTTCCACCCCAGTTTTTGGAGAAGCTTCTCAATTGGGGTGGGGAGGGACTCCCTACTTGGTCATCAGTTTGAAACTTTAAATGCCACAGGGTCTTATCTCTGTAAATAAGCATTTCTAACAAGTGTGATACTGTACTACAGCTGGTGCATGGCATCTCGTTATTTGGTGTCGAAACTTTGCTGCAAAATGACTTCCTCAGAAAGTGTTTAAACCAAGAGGAAAGTTGTTCATAACTGAAAATTGTTGTTATCTACTTCACAAATGTTTGTAGCTGCTGTTCACTCCATATTAGTCTCAAATATTGGATCTCTGCATTCTGTGGTAGATGCTAAGGACTCCAGCAGTGGGTCTTTAGCTTGCTTGCAGGCTTGGAGATCGAAACAGGTCTGTCACTTATTGGCACAGTGTCTTGTCACCTGGACTCTCAAATTTCCAGACTGCCAGGTCTTGTTTTGTCTTCACGTCGGCTAACAGGCAGCCACACAATGGCATTTGCCAAGTTTTCGTCGTTTAAGAAATGTCCAAGTTTGTCTTAAGCTTTGTGACACATTACTGCAATATGTAGTTTGATTTACAGGTGAGGTGGGTTTCATATAAATGGCCTCGATCCTATTCCCTGCGGAGCTTTTGCAGAGCGGTGCGCGCAGTTTCCGCAGGGCTCAATGCACCCCCCTACGGGGCTCAGCACGGTTTGCGCGCAGGTACACGTGCGTACCACTCTGCGGGGAATAGAATCACGGCCGGTGTGTGAACCAGGTTTGTATCCTGTGGAGGAGGAAGTCTTAACTTGGCTGGAATCTCTGGAAAATATCATATCACGGAGGTTGAGGGCACATTCTCAATTTTAAGTTCCCTTAACTTCTGAGGGTGACCACTGCCAAAATCATCATCACCACCCTAATCCTCTTGGATTGGACAATGTATTATTTTACTCTCTCTGTGCGTGCGTGCGTGCGTGCGCGTGTGTGTGAGAGAGAGAGACTTTTTTGATAATCTGGCCAAGATGAACACCAGTGCCAAATAAACCGAACCGAAGCAGAGCCAAAATCCTCATCCATCCTCTCCCCACCCGGCCCCATAGCTTCTCAACTTGGCCACTCTCCCTTCTGGCCAGTAGTTCCACCCTGGTTCCTGCCCGTTGGTGCCGGGATGCAGCCACCTCTCAAAATGAAAGCTCAGTTAGATGGGTAGGAGCCACCATTGCTTCCGCCCCAGCCAATTAAAATGCTATATGCAGCAGAAATGGAGAAACATGCCTGCTCTGACTTCCCTGTCACCATTTTTAAAATGGATGTTTTCCTTTTTCAGAACCGGTAGCAAGCTAGGCATTTCTCCTTTAATGTTGGCAGCCATGAACGGGCACACCACTGCTGTTAAACTGCTTTTGGACATGGGCTCGGACATTAATGCCCAGATTGAGACCAATAGGAACACAGCTCTGACTTTGGCCTGTTTCCAGGGAAGAACTGAGGTGGTTAGCCTGCTGCTTGATAGAAAAGCGAATGTCGAGCATAGAGCCAAGGTAAGGAGCAATGTGCCTGTCTTTTGGCTAAGCAGATCGATGCGTTGACAACTTATTCCATTGTGTTACCTATTTTTCCCTCTTTTGGAAAGTAAACTAATCTAAATTGCAAAAACATGCGTTGGCTGTTCTGTTTCATGACTACAGAAATCAACCAAGGTGACTTTCACAGGAGACGCTCAGTACAGGGAAAACCCTTTCCTTCACTTAATTTTTGAATGTGTGAAAGGGTTGGTTTAACATGGAGTCTAAATCCATCATCCACATTTCTTTTAATGTGTAAAGGGATTAAATCTGCATATCAGTCATCCTTAATTGCTGCAGGAAGGGAATGGAGGTGATTTTCCCCTTCTCTGGGGATAATCTCCCCACTGCCTGTCTGGTGGGAACAATTCATTGTTAAGGAAAAACAAAACACCATAATATTAGGACACCTATTAGCAGCCATGGCAGTACGCAAGGTAAGTTTTGAAGCAGGGGAGAACAAAGTACTCAAGTGCAGATCAACAGAGAGTACAGTCTAAAGAAGAGCTTTGGAGGAGTCTCTTGCGAACGCAGCCTAAGCATCTGTTTGGGTCTGAATATCCAGAGATAATGTGGGGTCACTGTGTTGGCCCTACTGGCTATGCTACATGCCTGAGGAAGGCCCAAAAGCTTGCTTATTTCCACCAACAGTTGGTTCAGTAAAAGAGATTATTTGAATCACTGTCTGTCTCTGGATTTTAATAGGCATACTTAAAACTGGGAATTTATTATCTGTGGATTTGCAACAGGTTATATCTTCTGGTTTGTATTTTTTGAATAATTGTGAGGGTTAATAGTACTGCAGTATTTCAGTATTCAACTCGTTTTTACTGAGTAACTGAAGAATTTGATATTTGATACTCAGACCAAAATACAGGGCTTTTCCTGCCCCTATATAAGGTGATTCGGTATTCAGAAAATACTCGGTTTTATTTATTTAGCGAGTACTGAATAGCAAGTATTCGGAGTCAGTCCTCGATAACTTGGAAATACTCACAAATAAGATTGCTACTATTCGTTTCAGCCCTAGTTAATAGTAAATGGTGCACATCACAATTGAAGTTAAAACAGCTTGAGATTTCCATTGGTTTATACAGGCTGAAATTTAGCCAAGGCTGTTCCTGCCAGGTTTACCCAGTCCTGGGAGGTAAAAGGGAATTCAGTGGGATGTATATTTCAAGGGTTGCTATGCAATCCTTGGTCCCTGCCTGGAAATAGTTCTGACTTTGCATAAACCTTTTTCCCCTCCCATGGTCACCTCAGAAAGCCACGGGGTGGGGGATGACCGGGAGAGAAGCTCCTGAACTGGCAGCTTGCCAGACCGCTGAGTAGGTCCAGGTCAGTGACCTACCATAATAGTCCTTGAGTCTGAAGTACAGCTGCCAGTCAAGGGGTGAAGACAAACGTAAGAGCTTTAGAAATTCTGTTCTCTGGGTGGTGGTGTTTTTTTAAAAAAAAAAATCCTCCTTTTTCCACTGCTCCGACAAAGGGAATGATAAGTTAAAAGTTACTCAACAGCTCTTTTTATTCCAGCTGTTAGAGTGGGGTTATTGTCACTTTGATGCCTGCCTCAGCCTTTTCCCCTGCTCCACCTTGGGAGGGGCTCTGCAGCCAGAGCTCGGAAAGGGAAACCACAAAGCCTCTCCGCAGCCTGTGCAAGATTGGTTGGGCTAGCGTGCCAAGCAGGGCAGCACAGCAGGAGGGGGGAGTTTCTCCCCCCCCCCCCCAATAATTGTTGCAAAACAAAGCTAAAACTTTGTCCTAAAAATGCCAAAAAGCAAGTAGGAACCGGTTGTTGCACTCGAAGCTGTGAAGCTAATTTTTTTTTTTAAATAGGGGAAAACGCTTCAAACCCATTTCTATCCCTTCCCCTAACCTAGACTGGCCTGACCCCATTAATGGAAGCTGCCTCTGGTGGGTACGCGGAGGTAGGCAGAGTTCTCCTGGACAAAGGTGCGGATGTAAATGCTCCTCCGGTCCCCTCATCAAGAGACACCGCTTTAACCATTGCAGCAGACAAAGGGCATTACAAGTTCTGTGAGCTTCTCATTAGCAGGTACTGGGTCCAAAGCTGTTGCGAAAAGCTTGTTATTTTGCGGGTGTGTAACATTAGCAAAGTGAAGCTGCTTGTGTCTTATCAGCATGTTAGTTTAACTCTAGCTGCTTTGAAAGGCGTCTCTCTTTGGGGCCGATCCCAAGCCCCACAGATCCCCGCGCATGTATGCGGATTCTGCGTGGCACTCTGTGCCAGCAATGAAAGTGCACGTGGTTTTCACGCATGTGTGCGTGGCTACGCGCAAGATCCACAGGGCTTTGGATTGGCTCCAATATCTCTAGATGTCACTAATCGAAGCCATAGGACACTGGGGTAGGCTTAATAACGGGTTCAGAGGTACTACTTCAGGCTGGGTCTCTAGTCAGCAGCCAGGCTACCATCCCACTTAGAAGTGTGTGTATTAATTGCTAGATCTGACAGTGCCTCTAAGTTACAAAGATTGTACAGACTTGGCTCTAAGGTTGCACGTAGCCTACATATTTAAGAGTCCAAGCCAAAACAGAAGGAAACAGATTGCTGGAGTAAACTGCATTTATTTTGTCCAACGTCCGTTTAATTGGTTACAGTTGTTTCCACCTCTAACAATCAGTCCAGCTTCCCAACCCTACCCAGGTGCATCTCCACCACTGCTAGCTGCTTCCAACCACCACGGAGCCTTCTGGGTCAACCTTCCCTATCTTACGTTTGCATAGTTTATGCTTCCGTCCCTGTGCCAAGAAAGGCATGTGCCTAGACCGGAGGTAGTCAAGAAATGGATCACAAGCTAGTCTCCAGTGGCTCATGGTGTGGGGAGAGGACCCAGTCCTCTTGGAGAGTGTGGACTGGTGCCCCAGGGAGTGTGTCTGGAGAGCAGACAGGCTAGGAGAGCTCCTTCAGTAAGGCTGAGAGGAGTGCTCCTCTTCACTCATGAGACCAGTTGCTGAGTTGCCTTAGAGTTGGGAGGCAACAGGAGGGGCCCTGGTAGACCATCTGCACCACAAGTCTGGCCACCCCTGGCCTAGACCGTCCCCATAAATCTTGAAATTAATCTGATGGAGGTTTCAAGGGTTTAACTCATTGCGGGTAGAAGAATGCCATCAATTTTGATGGTAGGTCCTCATTTCGCTTCTCCAGTAAGCTTATTTAAAAATAGCAATCGGGAAGTATTGTTTCATGGAGCATGAAACTTTGGTGTTTCAGAACTGATGTGGTCAG
Organism: Sphenodon punctatus; assembly: GCA_003113815.1. Taxonomy (NCBI): domain Eukaryota; kingdom Metazoa; phylum Chordata; class Lepidosauria; order Sphenodontia; family Sphenodontidae; genus Sphenodon; species Sphenodon punctatus. The sequence continues at coordinate 40,578 of QEPC01000155.1, read as the reverse complement.
GGTTTTGCCTTGCCTTACAACTCGGCATAACTTTCTCCTTTGTGCAGTGTGGATACATTTTACTAATTTGCCGTCTTTCATTTCAGGCATTGGAGTGCCCTTGTTCCTGCTGTCCGCTTTTATCATAGGCTCTGTTCTTGTATTTGGTGAATTCATCAGTCGGAATGGTTTAGTTACAGTGTACATCCTGCCTTGATGTAGGGGGTTTGAACTAGATTACTCTGGAGGTCCCTTCTGATTTTTATGATGTGAATGCTGTTCAGAACTTAACATATCCTTTTGAAGAGGCAGGCAACGAACCCATCGGTGGTTAAAAGAACTGAAAATGCCAATTCGACTATCTGGCAAAGTCGAATGCATACAAAATGCAGTATTTTGAGGGTAAAGGGTAGTTTAGAATGAAAGTCATCATGCGTTTATGATGCAATTTCTTTTGATCCAAATGGCTTGCTTTTTCTAGGGGAGCGCACATTGATGTACGTAACAAGAAGGGAAATACTCCATTGTGGCTTGCAGCGAACGGTGGACATTTAGACGTTGTCCAGTTACTAGTACAAGCGGGAGCAGATGTAGATGCTGCTGATAACAGAAAGATAACTCCTCTTATGGCAGCCTTTCGAAAGGTAAAAATGTGGATTTTACTTGTATGACCTTTCAGGGCCAGCCTTTCGCTGTTCACTGGGGATCAGCTCCTGTTTTCTCTCTCAACCATGGAGCACCCTAAAGAGCCTTAAGGTCAACTCTGTGACTCTGGTCAAGTGACTCAATTCTCTTTGCCTCAGAAGTCAGATTTAAAGTGTGCAATCCCTATTCCATTTGATTATCGCATGAAGTATTTTTACATGACTAAAATTGAAAATAATTATATTTAGCTGTCCCTCAGCATTTCTCCTTTTGTGAAAAAAATTTTTTTGCCCCACAGAGAGATAGTATGGTGAGCTATAGAAAATAAATAAAAATAGTTAGATCTTTTTATTGCGTGCATAGTAGGTGTTTTAAGAAAGCACTGATCCAGCCACTAATAATGCTCTAAAAGTTTTGCTTCAGATAAGCTTTTTAACAAAATAAATAAATAAATAAATAAATCTTGGGTTGGGGGGTATCTGACATGAGAAAAGTGTCTTAATTTGGCACTCTAGAACCAAAATGACCTAATTTAGGTAACCCTTTTCAACTAAAAAGATGTGCTTAGGAGATGAGAGACTTTGAATCTCCAGTCTTGAAAGATATGAGCATTACAGTTAATGTCTGAGACACTTCTGAAAGATGGCTGCCTGATGAATTAGTTGTTCATTCATTTACTGCAGCCTGTACACAATTATTTTTGTGAACTGGAATCGGTTATTAACTTTGATTTGAAAGATGCTGCTGTGTTTAATTTGAATCTTCAGGGTCACGTAAAAGTAGTACGGTACCTAGTGAAAGAAGTAAACCAGTTCCCATCCGATTCCGAATGTATGAGATACATCGCAACCATTACCGACAAGGTGAGGTCTCATTTGTCTATCTTTTAATAAGGCCAAAAACTGTTGCCAAAAGAAGAGTTGAATTGTGAATAAAACGAAATCATCTTAGCCATTTTGTCTGCCATACTTGAGACCTTCCTAGAAACAGCACTCCAAATAATAAGTTGTGTTGGATGTATAGCTGTAAGATGATATCTGGCCCGACACATGAGACTGGATCCATGTTGGATTTATTGTTTTGCACCAACGTGGAAATAGAGGCTCTGATTATCAGAGGTGTAGCTACAACACCATTGTCATGGTCTAACCATTACCTTCCGAGGGCCCAGATCCCTGTTCTTATTTGTCCTTGCCATGGTGAACCAGTTAAGTTGGTACGCCCCCAGAAACTGATGGATCCCATAGGATTCCAAAACTCCCTGGGGTGCTTTACCTGCTGACCATGACGGCCTCTTTGTTGATAGCCTGGTTGATCTGTGGTTCGGCGGCACTCCCGCGTCGTCTTCCTCTGCGTAGTGCGGGTCTCATCGGTGTATGGAGGACCTGAGGCTGCTAAAGCAGGAGGGTAGACAGTTAGAGCGCAGGTGGTGCTCGACTTCAACATAGATGCCCCCGTAGCATCTGCAAACGTGCTGTGCAGCAGAGCTATTCCGGGTGGTGAATAACGTGCTAAATCCTGGCTGTCGCTGCTTTGGAGTTAGTCACTAGTTGCTCTCTGTGATGAGTTAGCCACCTACTTTGCAGATAAAGTTGCTTGTATTTGGTTTGACTTGGGAACGGCTGGTTTGGGTGCAGAGTCAGAGTTTGGGATTGGGGAGGCTTGGTCTTGTCCGGTTTGCTTGGAATCGGCTTCATTCGGTTTCGCCCACCAATGCAGAGGATGTGCTTAGCGTAGTGATGTGGGCGATCAGTTGTGAATGAGATCCATGCCTGTCCTAGCTGGTGAAAGCTAGCCGGGAGACTTTGGAGCTTTTTGCTGGCTGGGGTTGTCAAGGCCTCCTTTCGGGAGGGCAGGGTGCCTGACTGACTCAAAACTGCAGTTATCCATCCTCTGCTGAAAAAAATAAAATAAATCTCTTAACATTGACTCCTCCACCAGCTATCGTCCCCTCTCTAATGTTCCCTTTTTAAGGAAGGTAATTGAACGGGTAGCTGTCTCACCGCTTCAGGCACATGTCATTGCTGTTGGATTCCTGGACTCGTGACAGTCAGGTTTTCATCCTTGGCATGGAACTAAGACTGTGCTTGTGACCCTGGTTGATGGATGACCTCCGTTTGGCAGTCGACAATGGAAATTGCACCCTGTTGATTTTGTTAGATCTTCCGTCAGGCTTTGATACAGTTGATCGTGGGGCGGTGGCTGTGTGACCTGACGGGGGTTCGCAGGATGGCTCTAGAGCGGTTCTGCACATCCTGGCTGAGAGAATCCAGAGGGGGGTGATGGGTGGTGGCTTGTCGTCCCCTAGGATGCTGGTCTTCAGACAAGACCCAGTGCTGGTCGGCTGGCCGTGTGACCTTGGGGTACATAGGAACCCTGTTATTGATGGGATCCCAGTCTCTTTTGGTTACTCAGGTTCACAGCCTTGGGGGCGCTCTGGATCCCTTGCTGCACCTGGATTGCCAGGTTGTGGTGGCGGCTTCTACCAGTTACATCTGGTGAAAAGGCTGTCGTCTTCGTTATCCGATTCGGATTTGGCCACCGTCCGTGTGTTTATCACCTCAAGGCTAGACAACTGCAGTGCACTCTGGGGCTGCCCTTGATGACTGTTCGGAGGCTGCAGTGGGTGCAGAACGCAGCATCCTGTCTTCTGTCGGGGTCAGGTTGTCGCGAGCACATTACGCCAGTATTCCAGCATCGGCACTGGGTGCCCGTAGCTTTCCGGGCACAGTTCAGGGTGCTGGTTTTGACCTATAAAGCTCTAAACGGCTCGGGCCCCAGGTATCTGAAAGACCCCGTCTCCTCCCTCACGTCCCATTGCGGCCTCTGAGACCGGCCAGGCGCTCCTTCGTGCAGCTCCCATCTTCTCGTGAAGGTTTTGTGCAGGGAGACGTTCTCAGTGGCTGCTCCGCGATTATGGAACTCTCTTCGCCTTGTCGGTTCATTTAAGCCTGAGCCTGTTTATCTTGCGGAAAAGTTGTAAGACCTTTTTATTTGACCAGACATTTGGCAGGCAGGGATAAGGTGTTGGGGGCGGGGGGGTAGGGAAAAGGTTGGAGGGCAAGAGACTTTTAGATGTGTGTATTGATTATAAGCCACCCTAAGCCTTGGTGGTAAGGGCAGCATATACATTTAAATTAGGTGTTTGGTTTGATTTTTATGGTACCGTTCTAACAATTCTGTAGCTGCCCCAAGCATGTTAAAGAAAACCTAAATATTTTATATAAATATCATCTACCTGTTCTGTGATACCAGAAAATTCACAATATTTCAGTCCTATTCAGTCACGATAAAAGCTTTGGATAAAGATATAAATCTAAAGTTTTGTGTTCGAATCAATTCTTCGAACAGGTTAATTTTACTTCATCATTTTAGGAGATGTTGAAGAAGTGCCACCTTTGTATGGAATCAATAGTGCAAGCCAAAGACCGGCAGGCAGCTGAAGCAAACAAAAACGCTAGCATTCTTCTAGAGGAGCTGGACTTGGAGAAGGTAAGAAATCACATCCGTCGCAAAACCCTTTCATGGTATCCACCCCCACCCAGCCCAAAAAAATTGTTATTAAGCAGAAATAAATGCTTACTACACCTTGAGCTTATTGATCAGTCCGTACCTGCTAACACAGTGCAAACTTTGATTTATATATATATTTTTAAAGGTTTTAAATACAATCAACGTGTGGGACATGTCAGATTCCAGGCCACATCAGTGTTCGCTTAATGCACCTGTTTCAGTTTTACTGAAAATAACTAGTCATGTTGATTTGTTTTTTTTTTAAATGAAGATGGAACGTATTCTTGATCTGGTTTATGCTTTTGTGCCCATGTTGCATTGGTAGTTTCGGAGATCAAGGGTATAGAGTAGAACTCTCTGCTCCATACTTGCACGTACCTCTGCTGTGGATTGTGCCATATCCTTGCCTATTCCCTGCAAGTTTCCATTAGCATCCCTGGGTAGTCGTGCAAATGCGGCAAAAACTCCGCGCGAGGATCCGAGTGGAGACTTCTGTATTTTCGGTTTGCCAATGCGTTTGACCGATGAAATCTTGCCTTTTGGGAGTTTGGCCGTGTTATCTAAAACAATTGCCGTTATTCCAGCGCAGTGTCACCATGCCTTCTTACCAGCCTCCTCAATTCTAACACCGTTCATTGGGGTTCTCTTCCAGCTAAGAGAAGAAAGCAGGAGGCTGGCTCTGGCTGCAAAAAGAGAAAAGAGAAAGGAGAAACGGAGGAAGAAGAAGGAAGAGCAAAGGAGAAAATTGGAAGAAATTGAGGCAAAAAATAAAGAGAATTTTGAACTCCAGGCTGCTCAAGAGAAGGAAAAGCTAAAAGCGGAAGGTAACATGATTGCTTCTTCCTCTAGATTCACCATACATTTATTCTACTCTTCAAATGCTTACTGCCACATAGGACAAAATAGGAGCTTTTTTGTCAAAACTTGGAGTTAAACTAACTTACTCCTGGGTGGCCAAATCTTTTTGCTTCTCCAGGCTAATGGACCAAAGGACCAAATGTTTAAAGGGGGGAAAAATCATTGTTTTATTATCGCAAATATCTGAACTTTAAAATTTTGATTTTTGAACTGAAATGCTATTTGTTAGATTTCTTGGCCACTCCCTACCTCAAAAAAGTTCTCTGGTTTGTTTTGTGTGTGGTTTTTTAAATCAGTTTATTTATTTTTTAGACCACAGCAGCTCGGGGCAGCTCACAACAAACAAAATAATAAAATACAATAATTTAAATACAACAATAAATAATAAAATACCAGTAACAATATATATTTAACAAAAAACACATCCCATGACAACGCTAAAAATCCTCCCAGCCCCCACCCCCCTCACCCATCTCCCATGCCAAATACCCGGCGAAACAGCCAGGTCTTACACGGTCTACGGAAAGAGGGGAGGTCTAAGGTCAGGCGGGAGGGAGTTCCGCAGCCGTGGTGCGCCCACCGAGAATGCCGCCCTCATAGTCGACACCCGGGGGGACCACAAGGAAGGGCACCTCCCACCCAACCAATCCAGTACCCGGAGGGTGAGGCGGTCCTGCAGCTAAGTGGGGCCCAGGTCGTTTAGGGCTTTAAAGGTCAAACCCAACACCTTGAATTGGGCCCGGTAGACTATTGGCAGCCAGTGCAGAGACCGGAGCACTGGTGTGATGTGCTTGCGGTGGCTCGTCCCCCTAAGGAGACGAGCTATCTCATTCTGCAGCAGCTGCAGTCTTCGGACCGTCGCCAAGGGGGCAGCCCCACGTAGAGCGCGTAACAGCAATCCAATCTCTACGTAATAAAAGCATGGATGATAGTGGCCAGGTCAGTGTCTGAGATACAGTTTAAGCCGTCGTACCAGATGTAATTGGCGAAATGCACCCTTCGCCACAGCCGCCACCTGGACATCCGGGCGGAGCTGTGGGTCTAGGAGCACCCCCAGAGTACAGACCTGTGATACCGGGGGGACAGACCCCGTCAGTGATGGGGGCCATCACTCCCCCAGCTTCTCCCACTACCATCCCCTCTGTCTTGTTGGGATTCAACCTCAGGCAACTTGTCCTTATCCAGTCCCCAAGAGCTGACAGACAGCACTGAGATTGCCGGCCTGGGTCTGATGAAAAAGAGAGGTTCAGCTGGTGCCTTTCGCACAGTTGTCTGATTTTTATTGTAACTCCTCAGACAGTTAAATGGAGCAAACTTATTAGAAGTGATTTTACAAATCTTGGCTTCGTTACCGAACAGGTAAGCAGAGGGCATTTCCCTTAAGTGAATTTTAAAATTTTTAAATAAATAAGTGGCATTAAATTTGATAGCGTGCTCCCTGATTCACCCATATGTGCCTGTAAACTGTACCCCCCCCCTCCTTTCTTTTGTTTCTTAATTAGATGAGCCCGAGGTCCTAACAGAGCCTCCTAGTGCTACCACCACGACCACCATCGGTATATCTGCAACGTGGACAACTTTGGCAGGTTCCCACGGGAAAAGGAGTAATACCATCACTACAACCAGCTCCAAGAGAAAAAGCCGCAAAAGCAAAATCCCCTCCGATAACGTCCAGCTTATCTTCGACGATCAGCTCCCCATCTCCTACGCCCCGCCAGAGAAAATCAACGGTGAATCCAAGAGCAGCAGTACCAGTGAAAGTGGCGACAGTGACAACATGAGGATTTCCAGCTGCAGCGATGAAAGCAGTAACAGCAACAGCAGCCACAAGAGTGACCCTCTTCCTTCCGCAGCGGTCACCAACCCGCAGAACAACAAGAAGCAGCCGGCGGTGCTCGTCATGTTTCCAAAAGAAGAGAGGAAGGTGGTTTCTGGCAAATCATCAATAAAGTAAGTTGTTTTTTTCTTTCTTTTTCTTGGCGTGAAAGGCACCGTGCAGAGCCGATGATACCTTCGCTTCTTACTACAAATCGTTCTCACGACTTATAATCTTCTTCTTAAAGCCTTGTTTGTTAGAACTATGCTGTTTGTATCGTGCCAACAATGTGCCCGCCATTGAACAGTCATAAGAGACAAGTCCTTCCCCACCCCAAAAGGTGGGGGTGTCTTCTAGAACAGGGTTGGGAAAACGTCAGGCCCGGGGGCAAGATGGCAGCCTACGGCAAGTTTTAATCTGACCCCCTTCCAGTTGCTGGATCTAATTCCTACTCCTAAGCACTTAAAAACTTAACCCGGCGTTAAGGGAGCAGAGATGAGGGCACTCACTCAACGATAGGAGAGAGATCCATGACCCTGGACATTCCTTTTCTCGACCACGCCCCTTAAGTATCCCTGTGCCCCCAACTTCTGTGTGGCTCTCTGAGCAAGTGGAGCCCACCCCTGATCGAGAAGAATATAGAAGCGATCCAACACCGCCGCCTCAGCCAGGATTCCTCTAGCGTACAGTTACAATACATAAGCCAGCTGCCTCCACCCCCTACCCTGAATCCCCATCTTCCCTTCCTGTCAGCACACGAGACGCGTTTTATAAATTACGCATTCTATTATCCGAAACGGCATATTCCTGAGGATTGGAGGGTTAACAAACTAGAATACCAGGTTGTTGTTTTTTTTTTAAAAAGACTTCAGACCGTGGAGCGGAAACGGATTGGTACTCTTATCTAAATGTAATGGGCTGTATGTCAATTACAGATGAATTTTGGTGGCGCCCATGTTCACCATGTCCCAAACACGCGTCGTCTTGTTAGTAGGGATTCCGTTACTGGCGTAACAGAAGATGCATGTTAGAAACTGAAAATGAGTGGCCAGCATTATCATGTGGTAACACGCTTTGCCTCTTCTCTCTCTCTCTCTGGGAACCCAACATGGCGATGATGCTCTGAGCTCAAGTTGTGCCTAGACTGCAGCTGTGCTCAAGAGGCATCTAACTAATATTTCCTTGTTCCTTTAAAAATATCACTTAAAGTATTATCTATTTTTTGACTGTGTTTCAAAATGTCATACATAAATTCACACTTGCTGGCTAATCCCAAAATTGTTTTGACAGTACAATCTAAGAGGGGAAATGGATATTCACATCCTGGACCTTTATCTAGGTAGAATATAGAAGGTTATTGGTAGGCTGCTGCTTTGTATTTTTGTCCAATATTCTGAGACGTTGAGAAGAGTGGAAGAACACCAAAACCTTTTTCTGATTCTGAAAACACAACTGGTAAATAAACATAACTGGTGAGATAGCATTGCATCTTTCTCTGCATACATCTGAAAATATAATGCCTCTGTATAAATCTACGTTGCTACTGTACCTTGAATATCGTATTCAGACCTGGTCGCCCCATCTCAAAAAAGATATAGTAGAATTAGAAAAGATACAGAGAAGGGCAACAGAAATGATAAAGGGTCTGGAACGGCTTCCATATAAGGAGAGGCTCGACAGGTTGGGGCTCTTCAGCTTGGAGAGGAGACGATTGAGAGGGGATAGGATAGAAGCTTATAAACTCATGAGTGGTGTGGAACAAATTAATAGGGAATGGTTATTTACCCTCTCAAATAGTACTAGAATTGGGACATTCCATGAAACTAGCTGGCAGCAGATTTAAAACAAATTATTTTTTCATGCAACACACAGTTAGCTTGTGGAATTGGAAGATGTGGTGATCAAGGCCAGTAGTCTAGCTGGGTTTGAAAAAGGATTGGGATAGGTTCTTGGAGGGTAGGTATTAGCCAAGTAGGTTTAGGGGACGTAACCTCTTACCGTTGGGAGCTGGGAGTGAACACCAGGGATTGGATCGCCCCATTGTGACCTGTTGGGTACTTCTCCCACATGATCGAGATTGTCCACTGTCTGAGACAGGATGCATGGGCTCGATTAGACCATTGGTCTGACCTAGTATGGCACTGACTGTGTTCTTCCGTTAACTATATTGAACAGTCATTAGCACTCAATGTACTTACCTCAACACAAACACGTTGGCGCCTTGACACCGTAAAGATGTGATTTCTTTACGGTAAAGACACCGTAAAGATGTGAGTTCAGTGTTAACTCTGGAGCTAGCGTTAACCCAAGGGCGAACGGAAAAAGACTATATTCTGTTAAAATCCTTATATCAACAAGGCACTAATGTTAGTTCTCTTTCTGAAAGGTTGTCTGAGGTTATTGGCGAAGTAACGGGTGGTAACTCCTTGTCTACTTGTGCAAAGTCGGGCCCTTCTCCTCTCTCGTCTCCTAATGGGAAATTAACCCTAGCCAGCCCAAAACGTGGCCAGAAGAGGGAAGAAGGATGGAAGGAAGTCGTAAGAAGGTAAGTGAAATTCCGTGTAATATATAGTGAAATCAAAATGCCAGTAGTTTTCTCCTCATTTGCCCATCTGGCAATTAAAATACATAGTTTGATTTGGAGCAGTACTCATTTTACAGTGTTGAGCTCAATTGCTTTCTACCAATTGCCCAGCTAACTTTAAGCCAGTAAAATGTTTCCAGGTGACTTATTACGTTTCTCTTTTTCCCTCTGCCGTCTCTAGATCAAAGAAGGTTTCTGTTCCACCTACTGTAATTTCTAGAGTAATTGGAAGAGGGGGATGCAACATCAATGCTATCCGGGAGTTTACCGGAGCGCATATAGACATTGACAAACAGAAAGACAAGACAGGGGACAGAATAATAACCATAAGGTAAATAAATATTCTGACACTGTTTAGGATTTCAGTTTTTCATGCAGCGTTTTTATCTATGCTTTTACCTTAGTACCTTTCCATAGGTTGCATGGTATGGATATCAAAACAGCGTAGCCATTTTAAACTTGGGTTTAAAATAGAAACACTTTTCAAAGCTTCATATGTTTAACAAGGACTGTTTTTTGTTGTTCCCCGCCCCCCAGAACAAGGTTGTGTCATTATTCTAGTGAACATTTTTCATTGTGTACGTTTATGTAGCTAGCGTGCCTACGAAAGGCGTGCACCAAAATGGCCGTGGGCTACCGCACCCCTTCCTACGTTTGGGTAGAATAGATTGCTCTTTTGTGGAGAAGAACTCTTCAAGTTAATCTCTTCTAGAGGAGCTGGCCCTTTACTCAGCCGTCAGCACTTACCAAAGTAACGACTCATCACCCATCTCCTCCTCGTTTCTAGGAGGAATTTCTTTGCAATTCATTACTTCCTTTGTCTTTTCACTAGAGAGAAATGTCTACTTCCCTTCTCTTTTTTGAAGGAGCCTTCCCTCCCTGCCGCCTACCCTTTTTGAACTGTCTGATATGTAAATGAGACAGCATGATTTATGCCTCTGATTTACCCGACTTGCTCTACATGAGATCTCAGTAGAGCTAGTCAAACAGGCCGACCTTGCTGAAGCCCCATACAAAGCAACTCGTAGACCAAAAAAAAAAAAAAAGTGGTGTGGACCGTAGACTGCTTGGGCGATGGCTTAACATCAAAACTGAAGTGACAGCAGAGTCAAATTAACAAAGTAAATACTCTGTGATAATATTGGTTGCATAAATGAGCATTAAGTAAAATTTGCCCTTTTCTTTTGGACAAGGCATAAATTCTGAGCTTCTGCAGAATGCAACCCTTTGGAGCGGGGAGAGCAATAGAGAGCTAAACGTATGAGCCTAAATTTGCCACCCTTGTGGCATAAACCTGCCCCCTTTTGCCAATAGGATGGGGGCACGTTGCTGCCCCAGTTTTGTGGAATTTCCTTCCCCAGGAGGTTCGATTGGGTCTGATCCTGCGCGTCTTCGGGAGGCAGTGCAAGAGCTTGGCGAGCAGAGATGGGGGTTTTGCTGAGTGGCTTGGGGTAGGGTTGTGAGGAGGGTTGCAGTGCGATATGGGGAGGTGGTGGTGGGTGTTTTGGGAGTGGGGGGGCTGTGGGATGGTTTGGGGTTTTGGTTTTTTCTGTTCTGCTTTTATGGATCTTTATCTTTTATACCTGTTAGCCGTCCTGAGCCTTTGAGGAAGGGTGGGATACAAATGTAAATAAATAAATAAAATAGGGCCACAAACTGGAAAAAACTACAACAGAGAGAAGTGGGAGACTTTTGAAAAGAGAGATTAAAGGATCTCCCGAGTGCCCGCCATACCCTGTCTTTTAATAATATCGGAAACCCGATGTTTGCCTGATTTTTGTTAGTTTCCCAAGGACCTCAGAGAGAGATACTTTGAAGTATTTTAATGTGGCTATCTTAGCTTGTACATACGATTCCTCTGTGCCGTATACAAGGGACCTCCTTGGTAAGAGCCTGGATTTCCTGTGCCCTTTTGGATGTCTTCCATGGGTTATTTTAAGGTTTCCTCTGGGGGATTACTTGCCACTGTGCAAGACTGGAGGCTCCTGAGCCTTCTGCGGCTGTCCTCGGATTGCTTATGTATTGAATTACCTTTGCGTATAATAGGCTGGCAGAAGCCCAGACTGTATATAGGAATTGCTTTTGTACCCAAGCTTAGTGTAAAAGCTAGAGGAAAAAAGAATTATGCTTCTGTATTATTTTGGCTCTTAATTCTAGGGGCGGCACAGAATCGACGAGACAAGCAACGCAGTTAATCAACGCTCTGATTAAGGATCCGGATAAGGAAATTGATGAACTTATTCCAAAGAATCGTTTGAAAAGCTCTGCAGCAAACTCCAAAGTCGGGTCGTTGACAGCTGCCGGCACTGCCGCCGCTGTTAACAGTAATGCTCTCATGGGAATCAAGGTGACCACGGTCGCCGTCTCCTCCACCTCTCAAGCTGCTACCGTGCTCCCCGTGCCTGCAATCCCTTCCGCCTCTGTTCACAAATCCGTCAAGAACCCAGTCAACAACGTACGGCCCCGATTTCCAGTCTCCTTGCCGTTGGCCTATCCTCCTCCGCAGTTTGCACACGCTCTACTTGCTGCTCAGACTTTCCAGCAAATCCGTCCGCCGAGGTTGCCCATGACCCACTTTGGAGGTACCTTTCCACCCGCTCAGTCCACCTGGGGTCCTTTCCCCGTGAGGCCCTTGAGCCCGGCAAGAGTTACTAACTCACCTAAACCTCACATGGTGCCTCGCCATAACAGCAGCGGCCCTCAGGTGAACTCAGCAAGTTCTTCAACTTCTAGCCCAACAGCAAGTTCAACAGTGTCTACGGTGCCTGGCCCATCTACGAACGGCAGCCCCAGCTCCCCTTCTGTCAGAAGGCAGCTTTTCGTCACGGTTGTGAAGACCTCGAATGCCACGACCACCACCGTCACAACCACGGCAAGCAACAACAGCACAACTCCTACCAACGCCACGTACCCTGTTCCTACTGCCAAAGAACACTACCCTGTCTCGTCCCCGACGCCCCCTTCGCCGCCAGCTCAGCCAGCAGGGGTTTCGAGAAACAGTCCTTCAGATTGTATGGCCACCTCTCCAAATAAAGGGGTGTCTTCCTCTGACCAGGAAGTGGGTAGTCCTCCAGCGGTGGAATCAGGGAATTCAACCAGCAGTAGGCAGCCAAGCACTGGATCGGTTGGGAGTTCCTCGGTGCATGCAGCACATCAGCAGCCTGTCGGAGCTCTCTCTCAAGAAGCAAGGCCTCCTCATCTACAGCAACCCCAGGTTCCTCCTCAAGATCCTCGAATGGTTGTGCCTCCAAACCTAGCAGCAGCAAGCTCCTCTGCCCCGGCGGCGGGTTCTGCTAATGCTCCGATGACCTATCCCTTGCCTCAGGCGTCCGTGGGATCGACTCAGCCGCCAGCTAAAATGGAAACCCCTGCGATCAGACCACCTTCCCATGGGACAAATTCCACTCACAAGAGCGCGGCTCCCGTACAAAACTCTTCCGTGGCGGTCATCAACATGAATCCGATTAAAAGGCCCCACAGCGTTCCTTCGTCGGTGCAGCTTCCTTCTACCTTAAGTACCCAAAGTGCTTCTCAGAATCCAGCCCATCCCGCAAGCAAATCGATGGCTGCCAACTTCAGCGCTGCTTTGCCGTTCGGACCCTTCAGTACGCTGTTTGAAAACGGCCCTGCCTCTGCGCAGCACGCCTTCTGGGGCGGATCTGTCGTTTCATCTCAGACACCCCCGGAGTCCATTCTCTCGGGGAAGTCTTCGTTTTTGCCAAATTCGGATCCTTTGCACCCGTCGGATACTTCCAAAGCCCCAGGCTTCAGGCCCCCCTTGCAGAGGCCAGCTCCAAGTCCCTCAGGTGAGTATGTTTTTGTGCACCATTCTTTGAGTAGTATAACAACGCTGAAGTGCCATGCTGGTCCATCGATCCCAGTATCCTGTCTCCAACAGTGTCCAGTCCCCAGTTGCTTTGGAGAAGAACCCAACAGGTCACTTTGGGGCGATGCATTCCCTACTACTAGCTCCCCAAACTGCCTCGGCTAATAGCTGTTAATTTGACCTATCCTCTAAGAACTTATCCAGTCCCTTCTAGAACACAGCTTATGCTACTGGCCTTGCCTTCCTCCTCGGGCAACAAATTCCACAGGTTAATTGTGGTCACAAGTTAATATCAGGGCCCCCTATTCTTTAGTGGATTATTATTAAAAAAAATATCAAAATTCCACAGGAGTCTGCGGGCCTCAGGGCCCGATTCTTCGGGTCCCTGTCCCCCACCGTCCGCATGTTGGGCCGGGCTGGGTTGGGTGGTGGCAACGGCTTCTCCAGCCGGTTCCTTCTGACCGCTTCCCAGCCCCACCTCATGGCTGGGAAGTAGGCAGAGGGAGCGCGGAAGGGGCCAGCTGTAAGCCAACGAGGCGGCAGCAGGTTATAGCGGTAGCTTCTCCGTCCGTCCCTCCTGCTGCTTCTGGCCGCTTCCATCCCCTCCCGACAGGGCCTTGCAGGATGGGGCCGGAAGCAGCCAGAAGGAGCAAGAGGGCCGGCCGGAGAAGCTGCCGCTGCTGCCGTGAGAATTGTTGGGCTGAGGAGGAGTGGAGGAAGGCACTTCAAGAGCCCTGAGCTTTCCTCCATCCCCCTCCCCCTGTGGACTTTCCTGCCCTGCTCCTCCCATGCACAGGCTGGAAATTCTGCATGGGGAGGAGTGTGGCAGGAGATTTTTTTGGGGGGGGGATTTCTGTGGAAAATCCACAAATTGTGGTCCCGCATTTGGCTCAGGGCCCTAGTTAACATTAGCTAGCTGCATGCTATGTTGTACGCTAGCTAGCAGCTCCTGTATTAACTAGCAGCACAGGACATGCCAACTGAGTTCTTAAAATAAATAAATAAATAAATAAATGATTCTTGTGTGCCCTGCATCTTCTGCGTTCCCGTTGCTGCAGACTCTGCCTCGATTAGTGAAACTGGATGTTACCAGACGTAACACGAAAAGTGCAAATCCGGGTTGAATTTTCGGACTTTGATTCCGGCACAGGGACAGAGGCTTACGCTGCCGTGTGCGGCTACCCAGTAGTCTCCTCCCACTAGCTTTTTCCCCAGGTTATATCCCTTCGTGCAGTGCACCCGGTTGAGGGAGAGAAGCTAGCCAAAAGCTGGTAACTCCAGAACAGAAACTGCTGGGACGGTGCAGGCAAAGCTTTACTCCAAAGAGAATCCCCTTGTCCCTTCCCGCACCAGTTCGTTGTTTGTTCCTCTAACCACGCGAGAGGCTCAGGAACTAGATGGGCTCCTCAGAAGAATCCATGCGTCTCTGTCCCCTTGATGACCCAGAATTGGTAGCAAGGTTGCCAATAATTCTAGACGCGACAAGAGCTACATGCCACCAGCAGCCCACGCCCCACAATTTTCCAGATTCCTACCTGTGTTAAACATGCGTGTTTGAACAAGCAGACTTAACAGCTAAGTGTGTGCGTCACTGGGAAAAACGTAGTGAACACAGGTCCCTGCTTCTAGGGGGTGATGATCTCTGTCAACTCGTTTATATTTTCAAACAAATTGCCTTTATGGAAATGCTGCAAAGAAAGGTAACCTTTTCAAAGATGCTGTGGAATTTGCCATTTTTCAGGCAAAACACCTGACACCTGGTGGTGGTGTTTATCTAATGTGCCTGACAATCGGTAGTTATAGGCAGGTGGGCTTACAATACAAGACAGACAAAGGGGAGTGGGATATAGGGGGAGACAAGAAGTCGCAGGTACATGTGCTTAACTTAGTTACAGGAATCCTTGTTTGATCTGACTGCAGCCAGCCTCTTAATCATCGGTTCCTTGGCAAGGTAAACTATTAATGATTTTATAATATGTGCTTCCTGCAGTGTTTCTTGGAGCCATCGAGGCGGCAGCAGGTTATAGAATAGCTGGCGTCTTAACTATCGGCCTGGGTTGGAGCACCAGGAATGGACATCGAACTGGGCCAGTTAGAGAATAGGGCCCATCGGAGCTCCTGCCTTCTCTGGAAACCGGGAGGGAAGGAAACGGTTTAGAAAAATGCTGTGACCACGAGGCCCTTGGGAGGGAACTAGAAAAATCCCCCCCCCACCCCCAGTAATATTTGCTGCTGAAAAGAATTGCCTGATTTTCATAGCAAAAGTGGGTTCAGCTAGCCTGTGCCGTAGACTAATGTGTATTTTGGGGAACGCTACTGATCCGAGACTAAAGGCTGTCAGGTTGAGAGAGCTGGGGTTGGATCTGCCAGGGAAGTCGCTGTGGAGTTCACGGAGCTGTAAAAAGCAGGCAAACGTTGGATTTCACCTTACAGAATCTGTCTGTCTGTCTGCCTGTCTGTCTCCCCACCGTCCCTCCCTCCCTCCCTCAAGTGGAGGCAAAAGGGAGAGGTGAGGCGAGTCATGGGAACGGGCTCTTCCCTCCGCAGCTCCAAAATCGGAAAGGATGGAGCTGCTTCCTGGCCAGTTTTATTCAGGATAGGGGTGGGAGGAAGCAGTCTCCGACTTCTGCAGGAGCCCTCAGGAAAGAATCCAGAGGCCCACAATTTTGGATGATTTCAGTGTGCCTCCCCCCACCCCCTTCCCGCAGTCCTGCTGACACTCTGTGGGGTTCAACTCCGTAGAGTCTGTCGAGGAAAGGAACAGCGGTCCCAGCAGTGACACTGTCTGGGGTATCTTTGAGAGTGCGTAACTGCCCTTGAATTGGGTCTGGAGGCTTGACCCAGGTTCTCTTGGGTCCTACGACAGTGTCACAGCCCTGAATTGGAAGCCATCTTGCAAAGGAATAAGCAATCGCACTCAACCTTGTAATTTCAGTGCAGGATTAAAGGAGTAAGCTATGGAGGAGGCATAGCTAGCCTTTCTTGGTTTGTTTGTTTGTTTTTGATTGATTTTGTTAATCCTGCATCTTTGCCTGCTAGCCAAAACAGGGAAAAGAGAGAGAGACCTTTCTTACGAAGCACTTTGGTTTTACCATAAATATCCAAACACCCTTGTTTTAAGAAACTAATCTCTCCCTAATGCCTCAGGGATGTCTGTCTGATTTTTCTTTAAGTAGATTTTTTTCTCAATCCCTTTCCTTCTTCTGAATTTATCCAGATTTTTTGCTGTGTGTTCTTAAGTTTGTGCGTCTAGATGTTTCAGACTCCCTCTTTGTACCTGTCCTTATTTGTGTGTGTGTGACTTTAATGCAGGAGTGCAGCTGCCTTAACTATTGAGCTGCTCCCATGACTCTGTTCTATATATTTATTTTATTAAGTTATAAATATAATATAAAATAAAGGGAGAAATGTACATGAAGCAACTTTTTAGTGATGTAACCCACAGTGGCGGATTGACCGGGGGTGTAAGGGAAAATCTGTCCCACAATACTACGTGTATAGACCCAGATGATCTTATCGCTCAGACTAATATTTGGCAAATTTCCACTGCAGGTATTGTCAGTATGGATTCGCATTATGCTCCTGCAACCCCTTCATCGACACACCTGGGTAATTTTGCCTCGAACCTTTCAAGAGGGCAGATGTACGCACAAGGGGCGCCCCTGGGAGGAGCACACACCGCTGCTAATTTCAACAGACAACATTTTTCCCCACTTAGTTTATTGCCTCCGTGTTCATCGGCATCCAGCGGTGAGTTCTGCTCGGTCTGAGACTAAGAATTACTTTAAGGGAAAAAATGTTTTGTTCCGCTTATTGATGATAAATTCCTAATGAACAGGCAGGACTTTTGCTAAAGGTCTTTGTTGGCTTCAATAAATGTGCTGGGTTGTTTTTTGTTTTTTTAACCTCCTTGCCCACCTAAAGAGGTGTGTTCTAAGCACGTTTTCCTGGGGAAATCCTACCAAAAGAGGAGCTTGACCTCACAGGTCCAGGAAGCGCATACCAGTTATATCTGGCGGTTGGTCACGCTACTGTAGATTCCACAATTTTCTGAAATAGTGGGTAGCTTTTTTGTTTTTCGGGGGGAGGGGGGTTGGTGGGTTTTTTAATTTTTAGCTCTAACATTCGTATTTGAAGAAATATTGTGGAAGTGTGTGAGTTGGCCACCACAGTAGTGAATAACTTACATTAATATTTGCAGCCTTCTTCTGCATGTGAGATTAACTCACTGTTCCATTTATAAGTCTTAGTCCTCTAGCCAAGCTCCAGTCTCTACTTATTGCAGTCCCTACCAGCGAGCTCCTTTAATATAACTAATAAATACAGCTTTTAATCCTCACAACAACCCTGTGAGGTAGGGTAGGCTGAGAGAATATTATGACTGGCCCAAGATCACTCAGTGACTTTCTGGCCTTGAACCGAGGTCCCGTCCCACCCCACCCCCCGGTCCAAGTACTGCGTATGTAGCCATTACACCACACTGGCTGACAGTATACATTTCTTTCTCGGGCTGTGTGGGGGGGAAAGGGGGTATTTGTTGTTACTGGGCAAGTTTCAAACCACGGTCCCGTTTGCATCCTGCCAGATGCTTCCAGACTGAGTCTGTTCCCACTAGGCCAGTGCCTGCCCCAGCCAACACAGATTAGAGTGGTCACGGTCAATATTACCATGAGCAACTAACAGTGTAAAAAACAAAATAAAAAATAGAGCTGTATTTTGAAAAATAATCTGAAAATAAAACATTTCAGATTATCCTAATATTTACTGTTTAAATAGGCCACTGCTAATTGTCTGGACCATCCACTTCCATTTTTATGTGCTCATGGTAATTGTCATTGTTGTTGTTTCAGCACCAGCAATGTAGCTGGTGTTTTACTATCCGTAATTAGAGAAAGGTCCCTGCCCCAGCAAGGTTACAATCTAGGGAGGCGAGACAGAGGGAGAGACGGGGATACAGCCACAAAATGGTGAGGTTGCAGGTGCACGCGGTTAGCTTAGTTACAGGCGGAAGGGGACTCTTGAGTAAATCAGGGAGCAGGCTAGGGGGAGCCTGATGGAAGAGTTAAGCTTTCAGGAGGGATTTGAAGGTCGGAAGAATTTACTGGTTTATATTCTCTGAGCGGCAATTCATTCTTACCATTTCCAAGCTGTATTTTTCCAACGTTTCGATACGCCTGTTTTCTCTTGCGTAGAATCTCCTCCCCAGTCAGTGGCGTCCGGCGTCCGAGCCCCCTCGCCAGCCCCGTCAGCAGTGTCTTTGGGGTCAGAAAAGCCCAGCAATGTTTCTCAGGACAGAAAGGTCCCTGTCCCAATAGGGACTGAACGCTCCGCACGTATCAGACAAACTGGGTCTTCGACGCCGTCTGTTATTGGGAGCAATTTGGCCGCACCAGTGGGGCACAGCGGCATCTGGTCCTTCGAAGGGATTGGGGGGAATAATCAAGGTAGGTAGGGGAGTGTCTAAGGCATCTTTGATTGCAGTTTGCTGGAGTGGCTTGAGCTCCCTTTTTTAGTGATACCAAACAACTTCTGGAAATGTATTTACTTTACTGATTCATTCAGATTTATACCCCACCTTTCCCATTAAGGCTCGGGGGCAGTTCACAGCATACAAAAAACCTCTTTTAAAAATCTCCTAAAAAGCTCCAAGATCTGCATAGAAGTTAGCGGGCAGGGATGCTTAAGGGGTTCACGCAAGAGGAGGAGTGTGTAGGTCATAGATCTGTCCCTCCTCTACTCCCTCTCTCCTGAGCTCAGTCTGTCAGTGCTCGGGGGTAGGAACTGGATCCAGGGGCCAGATCCAGGGACTGGAAAGAGGCCAAATAAAAACTAGCTGGAGGCTGCATTTGGTCCCCCGGGGCCTGAGGTTTCCCACCCGTGTGTTGCAGTGTTACAAAGAACCAACAAGGAGGTAATGGGTGTGTGAAAGGCATGGTAGTGTCCGTATCCGTAGCGTTAGTGTTTTGATCATGGGGTATCCTACAGCATGTAGGACTCGAAGTTGCCCAGGTGGCAATGATGGGGTGGCCGCTTGCAGGCTGTGGAATTCCCTCCCGATGGAGGCCCGCCTGGCCCCGGACCTCCCCTCTTTCTGAAGACAGTGTAAGAACCTGGCTGTTCCGCCGGGCCTTTGGAGAAGAAGTTTGGGGGGGGGGGGGTTCTGCCGTTTTAGTATATTTGTAGCATTTTAATGAATTTTTAGTCTTATATTATGTTTGTTTTATTATTATTATTGTTGATATAAGTCTTGTAAGCTGCCCCTAGCTGGTCTGTGAGCAGGAGGGTTCGGGGTAGAAAAATAGCGAAATAAAATAAAATATTCATTTTGAAACAGCAATTCCATCAATTTGAAACAGACTAACTTAAAGATGCATCATTGCAGACAAAGAACCATGGGTTTTTTCCCATCTGTTTGGGCTAAACTACTATGTACAACACAGTTTTGCTGTAGGGGGGATAGTCTATTGAGGCTTGTTCTCTTGTACTTCTCAAAGGACTCTTTCCTTTATGGTAGAAGAGTCAAGGGCTTTAAGGCAAGCTTCCTTAGCATGACTGCAGAGAGAACGTGCTTTGGAAATTATGCCTCTCGGCATCCTTCTCAGCGAAGTGGGAATTTTTGCAGAAATGTAGGTGACGTGAGCTTTCAGTACATGAATAAGCTTTATGGCTGGTTACTCGAGCACTGACACGGGTCCTCTTTCCCTTCCCAGATAAAGTAGACTGGTGTCACGGCGCAATGGGAAACATGATTCACAGGCCAATGTCTGATCCCGGAATGTTTTCACAGCATCAAGCGATGGAGCGCGAGAGCACAGGAATTGTAGCTCCTTCTGGTACATTCCATCAGCACGTTCCTGCAGGATACATGGATTTTCCAAAAGTTGGGGTAATAATCTTAGTGTTTCTGGCATGATCCCTAGCCATAAAAACGATGATATTTCTAAATGGTTTAAAACCCAGTACTGCCCATTCTACCTCAGGCCAAGCTTTGAGCTTGGTGTGTAAGTTTCTGGAAGTATAAGTAACCTCTCATCAGTTGCAATAGCTCATCGGATGTGTAAGTGTATAGTATATCTAGGTTTTATATATAATATATATATATATATATATGAGAGAGTACAATCAAACCTCATTAAAACAAACTGCTTATACAGAGCCCCTTCTATAACAATCCCCGTGTACAAGAACCATTTCTATTCAATTTTCTATTGTCAGTTCCCTTTATAGCGAACACCCAGGTGAACGTTCCCCAGTTCCGTGGAAGTTCATTGTAGGTTAGAATGTATGTAGTGTATGCAAGGCCCTGTCGATTCTGCAAAACCTTTTCCCCACATTCTGTGACTGACTAGGGCACTCCCAATTCTGCCGGCAGAAAATTGAGTTTCTGCCAAGAGAATAAATACAATTGATAGAAATATGGTGGTGGTTATGTGTTTCTGTAGCACCAGCAATGTACCTGCTGCTTTACAGTCAACAGTTAGACAGGCCCTTGCCCCAGTGGGTTTAATGCATATTTGTTTCCAAATGCATATTTCCAAAAACAAACTCCTCCAGCAAACAATTCCCGAGCCCCCCGTTCTTAGATCCTTGACCCTGCAAAAAACAAACAAAAATTTCTAACGCCCCTTCCTACATAAAGCCTTCAGTTGCCTAGCTAACGCCGTTGGCTTCCCGTTGGCGGGCTTACCTATGTCTGCGCACAAGCCTGCAGCTTCTGCACTTCTGAAATTTTGAGTTTTGTTTCTGCGCTGAAAAAGAGCTGCCATTTGCATCGTCCCAGATGCCACGGAGGGCGCCCCGTGGATAGGTTTTAGTATCCAATACGTTTTAACAACCTAATTATTTTTTTCCCTTAGTATTGTACAGATTTAGGGAATTTAAAGCAATAATTTCTATTGCCACTTTTGAAGTTCTGTGTATAAGATTTTTTTCCCCCCAGTTCTGTGTATAATAAAAACATTCTTTTTTTCCCTCACCCCCCTTTTTCAGGGTATGCCTTTCTCTGTGTATGGGAATGCAATGATACCACCCATAGTGCCCATCACAGATGGCTCCGGGGGGCCTATTTTCAATGGACCTCATGCTGCTGACCCATCTTGGAACTCGCTGATAAAGATGGTTTCAAATTCCACAGAGAATAATGCCCCCCAGACGGTAATGCTGAGTTCTATTCCTAACTTAACCACCATCCAATTGAAAAAAATAATAATAATTAAGCCAAGAGCATTTTTTATTTTATTTATTTAAATTCATTATCCCACCCTGTCTCGTGGGTTACAACACACACACACACTCCCCATGCCCCTATCCCTGCTTGCCAAATGCTTGGCCAGAATAAAAGGTCTTGCATAGCCTCTGGAAGATAAGCAGATTCAGGCTCAGACGAACCTCCAAGGTCATATCTCCTCTAGTTCGGAGAGACTGCTAGGAAGGGGCACCCTTTCTGTAGTTGTTCCTTAAAACCAAAGGTTTGACCCTTAGCTCACTCTGTCCAGACTTTGTTTGGAATCGCTGACCGTGTCCGTAGAGGACAATTACACTCTAGGGCTTAAGCTGTGGGTATCCTTGATTTTAAAAGGGTTTCATTACATCCTATCCCCCTTTCTCTCCTGTCTCCAGCCATATGCAATCCACAGTAGAGCAACCCCAATTTGGCTCTAGATACACAAACCACCCTGGCTTGTGTTATAGAAAGTGTTGCTTCTCCACTGTCTAAACGTTTGTCCTTACACAGCATTGTAGTTATAAAGTTTTCCAGCAGGTGACCATGATGATAAGATATTGGAAGAACAATTTAAAATCAAGCTTTACTTTGGTGAACATGTCAAAAGAGGGGACAGAAAATGCAGTGTCATTCCTCAAACCTCACTGCTTTCAGCAACCAAATGCAAAGCTTTGATCTGCTTTCCCCCCCCCCCCCCCCAATTCCACGAGGACTCTGTGGCAGCCATTGTTGGTCTGGCAGGCCTAGCTGCAGGAATGGGAACTATAGCTATTGCCCTTGGTCCTGCAAGCTTAGATCTTCTCATATATATTTGGTTTAATGCAGCTTTGCACCATTTTTTTTTAATTAACTTCCCATAAAAATGTAGTGTTTTTTTTTTTTTTAAGAGAGTGAGTGTATACACGCACGCACGCACAGAGATGACAATCTTCTGGTAGATCACTGCATGAGGAGTGGAACCAGCCTCTTGGAGATTGCCTCCAGGGAGGAGAGCAGGACTAGTATTTCAAGGATTGAGTCGGGGGTGGAGATGCTCTAGGAGAGCTCCCACCCCATGCAGGGGAGAGATGTTCTCCACTCTTGAGACAATAGCTGAGGTGCCCCTAGTGCCAAGAGCCAGCAGGAGAGGAAATCTCTTCTGATGTAAGCTGTATAGCCAAGGTGAAATTGAGGTAAGAGAAACTGAGCCGGAGGGTGAAAAGGGAAAGAATGAGGATCCCCCTCTCCACGCAAAAGGAGAAACGTTTTGGTGAAGTGTGTGATTGAACAGGTCGCAAAATGCAAAGCCAGAATTCTGTGCTTAACGAACCTATTTAAAATGGAATTTCTAGAGCCCCACCTGGTAATGTACGGTTAACAGAATCAACACTCTGCTTCTCCTGCAGGTGTGGGCCGGAACCTGGGCCCCTCACATGAACGGGGTACATATGAACCAGCTTGGTTGACTGGGATCAACTCGTAGCCCTGGATTTTCCTCTGGATTTGGAAGGAAAGACAAGTGGCCGAAACAGATTTATATGCTCCCGAATCATTCTACTGATGTGCTTGACTGAAGTGTGTAGGCTTTTGCAGAAGAACTTACTAACTGACCTTTTTCTGTGAACATTGTGACCGCCCATTCCCCCATCATCATGTTTCAACTTAGCCCTTTTTATTTCCTTTTTTTTCCCCTCTCCTTTTTTTTTTTTAATATATATATTTTTTTTTAATATTCCTTTCTGTTGAAGCTGTTCTTTGGCTGGTTGGTTTTAGTACTGTAAACTGCTTCTGGGCAACCACAGAAATTTAGCAAAATTATGTAAACTTGATCCTGAAGTTTTAGAATGGCAAATAAATGTACAATGGTTTACATACCAGAAATGGCTAAGCAGGAAGTCAATTTCAATATGTCAGTATAGAGGCTCTACTTTTATGTAGACTTAAATTAATGTGAGATATGTACCTTCATATTCAGAAATCTGGATGTTTCCTTCATACATTAAACTATTAATAAGCATAACTTTTCTACTTGTGTAATTTAAGGACAGCATATGGGCATTATCAGTTGGGTTTTCCCAATTCTATACAATGAATTTTTGAAGACACGTACACCTGTTTTCCTTTTGTAATAGGATACGTATTCAAAGCAAGTTTCCAGTTCCCTCTACACAGGCTCTCTGACCTTGTGGCCTTTTGACACTATCAAAGCTAACCTTTCCTACACTGATACCAGTAAAGTTCACTGGCGTTTACTGGAAAATGCCTGCGCCTGCAGCTGTCTTTTACAAAGCTGGGTGGAGGCAGCAAAGCACATCCGGTACTTCGACCAGTTTAAGTGTATTCCTCTGCTTCCTTCCAGTCACCGCTGAAGGAAAGGTTTATAGATTTTTGGCAACTGAGTGCGCTCGATAGCAGACCTTCACTCATGAACTTGCCTTAAGGGTGGTTATTCCACAATCACGACACCAGGTAGTGTGTGGGGGGGCCTGAAATGCAAGACTGTCTAATCAAACTTGATTTTGCAAATTCCAAGCTGAAATCTGTATGTAAATGGTCGTCTTTAAGAAAAGCTGTTTTTAAGTCTCCTGAAGTAAAAAAAACAACAAACAAACCAACCATCAGTGCAAGGATGGCAGCTAGCTTGTTCAGCAAACTCAGGAGAGAGTCCGCTGCCGTGCAGCACACAGCTGTTCTAAGATCCTGGTTTATAGTGCACAGGCTCTTTCTTAAGAAATAGCTTAAATTTAAAAATTAAATCTCCAAATCGAATTTAGTCTGGCATGGTAACCAATACCTGCCCATCATTGTCTATTTGCTTTTCTAGTTGGAAGAACGTTTAATAGGAGGGGGAAATTCATCATAAGCTACAGAATCAATTAAATTAGCCCTTTCCTGTAGAAAGTTCGTGTCTCAGCACTAATGACCATCCCAAGTTTAACTAGACTAGCTCAGTATCTTTCCTGAGTGTTGGCGCTTCATAATCCTAAATGGCTATGGTCCTCACAAAGGCCAGAAGGAAAAGATGGTTCTCCCAAAAATAAAATAAAATAACCTGCAGTCCTTTAAACACTCAACTACTGTCCTCCTTTGGAGATGTCGAGACGTTCATGAATGCCAGTTTCTGTGTTACATGCCGCTCTTAGTTGGTGCTCTCCCATTAAACTCGTTGTCAGTGATTCCTCCTTCTGAAATGTTTGGAAAATTAGTTGAAGCAAAATGGATGTCTGAGCAACTGTTAATAAAAAAATTAATTCAATTTCAGCACTTTATTATAAACGGGTGGGGAATAATGCTATTAAAGTATTTTATATAACCGTTACCACGCTCCTATAAATTTATGCTTCATGCCTCTCCAGTGCTAATTAGGATTATTATTATTTCCCTTTGCTCTTTCGAAATAATCCTTCTTGGGAATAAATCCGCTCACTATTTATTACAACAAAGTGTATTCTGTGGTTCAGCCGAACTGAGTTTCTTAGGATGTTTCTATCTGTATTTTGTTGACTTGAAAAACAAAAATGTGAGGGGAACGTAGAGGCTGGCATAACCCTGTTTTTTGTTTCATGGGAACAGGCTTGTTAAATGAAATTCTGGGTTTTTTTAGAAGTCTGTACTAGGAACAGTTTTTCAGAAACCTTTTTTATATTTCAAATGTAATGCATTTTATTTGACCAATAAAAAGAAGGAACATACTATTTGAGACCTGCCAGGTCTTCTCTATCTTTTGTTTTAAAAATATATACATTTGATGTAGATTATTGGAGTGTGTATATGCAGAACGCTGGATTCATACATTTTTTTCATGTTGACTAGGGAAAGGCATTGCTTATAAAGATGAGCCATTCTTTAAACCCCAGCATTATACACATCCCAATGTGTCATGTAATCTGCTTATACCACTCAGCAATAAGAGCACTGTAATCTAGTTAGTGGTCTTGCTCCAGAGGTGAAACATCCCAAGGCCTTTTTGTACTGAATAGGGATTTCATAGAAATGTAAAATGTGTAGTTTTAAAGGAAGGGGCAATCTTCCCTGGTAAAGGACTATTGTGTCTTCATACCAGGGCCAAGAAAGCTAAGTTACAAAGATTAATTTAACAGTATAAGAAACTTCTATAGTGTACAGCAAGGCCAATAAAGCTTGAATTGGTGGAGATTCACTCGTGATGAGGAGAGAGGGAATTTTTCATTAAGATCAATCTGGGAGGTTAATGTTGGACTGTTGCAACTTGAAGTCACAGCTTCTCCTTAGCTTGCATTGCATTGCAGAATTCAGCAAAGAACTGGAAATCTGAGCTTATCAAATACATACAGAAAATACTGGTGTTTTTTATGCCCATGGTATTTATTGTGATGCTTAAGATCTGGGGCCCAACTGCATAAAGCTTAGAAGAGCATTGCTTTTATATTATTAACCATGGCAATTTCAGTTAGTCAAACATGTTCGCTTACCTGTATTCCCTTCCTTTATGCATTTCTATGCTCGAGGGAGGAGAAAATCAGTAAGACCTACCAGAACTTTTGTGAGGTTTTTAGTCATGTCACTGCTATGGTATTTTGGAGAAAATTTCTTCTTTAAAAACAAATTGAAAACAGCCAATGGAATTCTCCATAGCATCCTGTGGGGGTGAAGAGATCTTAATTGGCATTTGTTAAAATATTTTAAATTTTCCACTAGGTAACTTGACTTGTATGCAGTAAGTTATTTCAAAGTTTCACTTTAAAGCATTTTTTAAATGATAGTGTCTGAATATTTTTTTTAAATGTCTTTTTTAAAAGACATGGCTACAAAGCAAATAGAAATGAGCAAATACAAAACTTAAACTTGCCCCTGAAATAACTTGGAACTTTTTTAGTAGTAGACTGAAATCCAAAATTATGAATTTGAAATTTCAGATCAGTAAAACAGCACTCATCCAGAGTTCAGTCGTAACATTTTATGCTGTGTCCAACCTACTGTCTTGGGGGCTTGTCATTAAAAGTAATTCCGTTTGTCGCTGAAAGCAGAGGTGCTTGTGGGCACTGATTTAACGTCTGAGTGTGGAGCCACACACCAGACAAAAAGTGTGCCCCCCCCCCCACCCGGTTATGTGTGATGACGGGGTTCTACTGTATGCAAAACAATGTTTTGACCTAGTTGTTCCTGAACTGCCTCAAGCAAACCCTAATATAAAAGGAACAGTTTTAACCTTTAAGCTGCTGTTTTTGTCAGCCAAATGAAGGCTGTTCCCCAGGAGTGTCCAAGAGGTCAATCTGGGGCTGATACCTGGGCAGGCAAGTTGTACTGAACCAGCTATCTTGTGTGCAAGAGAACCAGAAGGTGGTTAAACCAATAGAGAAATTGAGACATCGGGTGGGGGGGAAGGATTACATGTTTATCTAGGAATCGGACAAGGGATCTTTACAAGATTTGTAAACTCCATAACGGATTCTTCAGGGGGCTCAGCTTGATGGACACAATCGGAGGGGAATTTGATGGTACAAAAGATAGCTATAGACACAGAATTTTTCACTCTCCATCGCATTGAAGTCAAATACTAGAGTTTACTCGAAGTTGGATCACAACCCATTGTTTTGAAGCCTGTGTATAAACTGAGCTTCCGCGGCTCAGGTCCCCGTCTGTTGGGGCGCTCAGCACTTTTGAGAGACTGGATAACGATTAATACTGGCTTTGAGTATGGGCAAGGCAGCAGCTCAACGCTTGTTAATAGCTCGACGCTGCAACGTTAATCACTGGTAAGTGCTTACGATAGATGCGCGTGTGGTGTGGCTGCAGGAGACGGGGGGAGGGGGGTCTGCCAAAGCTGCTTACATCCTCACGAAAGACCCTTTCATTTGGGTGTAATAATCCACAGACGGCACCCACTGAGCTGCCTTTCCCTTCTGTTCTTAGCTTGTTTAGCATTCCGCTGTCTGCCTCCTTCCTCTGCCATGGTTCCAATAGATTAATTATTTTCTTGTCCTGCTCTGTTACTGATAGTGTTTGACAATGGCATTAGATTGCAGATCTTCATGCTTCTCTGAAACAACATGCATGGCTTGATGTACTGGGCTTTTTTGTCCACCGGTCCCCACCTTCCAACTTTCTGAATATATACTTTCAGTCGTGCTATTCCTGACCCCTGGATCAGGGACCCATGTTCAAGGCATCTCCCCTCTCTGGCCCCTCACCAATTTCTGTCTCCTCCATTCAAATTCATTTAAAAAAAATAAGTAGCCCTGCTCACTTTTTTCTGAGATCTTGTTTCGTTTTGTTTATTTACTTCTAACCCGCCCCCTCCTGCCACACGGCAGCTCTGTACGACATACAAGTAGGAAAACAGAACTATAAAATAATTAAAATTCATTTTTTAAAATACACAGGGCCAAACTAAAACTCTACCAATTCCCACAAAAAACAAAACATACCCCCCCCCCCCGTCTTCCTTACCAAAAGACTGGCAGAACAGCCAGGTCTTACATGATTTAAAATTTCAGGTTGCCAATGTGCAAGAGCGTGCGGGCTACAAATCTTTTGTAAATATATAAGTAAAATAAATAAAAATGTACAAAAAGGGGAGATCTCGGGAAAGGCGGATCTCCGGTGGGAAGGAGTTCCACAGCCGAGGGGTGGCCACAAAGAACCTCCTCTCAGAGGTCGCCGCCCAGGGAACTTCCAAAAGGGCACCCCCAGAGGATCGGAAGGGCAGATCCAGGACACGGAGGTTGAGGCGGTCCCCCAGATTAGCAGGGCCTAGGCATGCCTTTGTCTAGATTCAGCTAAGTTTGTAAAGTCGACTGGAATAGGAACTATCTCCTCTGAACTTGTGCCACACAAGTTTATAAAGATTTAATACCAATCCCGGGAGTTAACTGTTCTCTCTCTTGCGCTAATTCCTTCATACTGGGATTTTGGCAAATTAACTTGAGCCTTGGCAGTAAACATGCACCACTGCCCCCTCCAGTCTGCCCGTAGAGGGTGTAGTTTCCAGGCTGGTCAAACAAGCAATAAAAAGGGCAGAAGATAATACCGTCAAGGCACTATTAAGATGATTGTGATTAAATGTCGTTTTCACCCACCCACCCACCCAAATGCAAGAGAGAAAATGACTTGAGCATTAAGTCAAGTGCCTAAATAAAGCATTGTTTGATCACGGTGTTTACTCCAAGGTTTACGTCACTGTGTACAAAGGATAACATACTAAAAATGGAGACCTTATTGGGATTATTGTAGGTTAAAATACACTTCTGTTGCTGGAGTGTATCCTCCTACGTAGCAGAATGATGTACTAAATCTAAGGCCAAGGCTATATTTAGTTACAAATCAACCAAAGAGAGAGAGCGCACGTTTCTCTTGAAATTATAGTGTGAATGGAAAGCTTGATTTAAAACAGTGGCTAAATTGGGCCTTTCCAATTGCTTGCTTAGGTCTGCTTTAAATTGCCCAAAGGAAAGTAAAATAGCAATTGAAGACCCCATATGTTGGAGATTTGGGCTGCAGACAATAAAATGAAGTTTAGCAAAGGAAAGGGTGAAGTACTGCACATGAGGAAGAAAAACCCAAAGCACAAGTAGACAATGGGAGATAAATAGCTAGGATTTTCTCTTCTTTCTTTTCTCCATGGTAAGCCCTTTGGGGTAGGGATCTGTCTCCAGTTGAATGACTGTTCAGTGCTGCTGCAGCAGCAAAAAAGGCTAATGCCATTTTAGGTTACAGGGAAGCAGCGTCGTATCCAGACTCAGGAGGTTACAGTTTTCATATACGCTGAACTGGTGCAATCTCTCTTAAGAGTAATGTGTTTTGCATATTACTCCTTGTTTTAAGAACCATGTTGACAAACTGGGAAAAATTAAGACAAGAACAGCGAAAGTAAGGGCCTGGGATACATGTTATGGGAGGAAAGGTTGACAGCCTTGGGCATGTTTAGCATAGAGAAAAGATTGAGGGGCGTGTGTTGATAGTTTTCAAATATTTAGAAGGATGCCATTAAAAAACCAAAGCCTTTATTCTCCATTAACATTAGTAAAAACCTCCTGTTCAACCCCTTGTATTGTCGTCTTCCCTATGTTGTATCGTGATGCTTAAAGTGGGCCACAAACCGCCTCCTGCTAATTCCATTCAAAATAAATAACTTATTGCAGTTTAGCTCTCTCTGAACACTACCACTGAAGTAGGTAGTTTGGTTTGGGTCTCTTTGTCTGAATGCTACCAAAGTGAGGTAGTTACCTCTATTTGTACTGTTCCTCTGAAGGATACCAAAATGAGGTAGCTAGGTTGGTTTAGCTCCCTTCATCTGAAAAATGCCACCGCGGGGAGGTAGCTCGGTTTGTGCTGTTTGTCTGAATGTTACCCATGTGAGGTAGTTGCTTTGGCTGAGTTCTGTTCGTCTCAACGCTACCACGGTGAGGTAGTCAGCTCAGTTCAGCTTTTGTTTGTCTGAACGCTACCAGTCGAGATAGTTAGCTCAGTTTGTGCTGTTCGTCCGAACGCTACTAAAGTGAGGTAGTTGTTGGTTTAGCTCCGTTCGTCCGAACGTTGCCAAAGTGAGGTAGTTAAGCCTAGTTTGTGCTTTTTACCTCACTTTCATGGGCTAGCTACCTCACTTAGGTAACGTTCAGATGAACGGAGCCAAACCAAATGTGCTGCCTCACTGTTATAGCGGTTTGTTCGGTTTGGCTCCGTTTGTCAGAATGCTACCAAAGTGAGGTTGTTAGCGCTGTTCTTAGCCTCTGTGTCTGTAAACCCATGGGCCAAGGGGGGAAGCTGCCTCTGCCACGCCCTCAGGAGGGGGGGGGGGGGGAAGGATCCAGCTTGCCCAATGTGGGCACAGAGCTCCATTCCCCCTTAGGGGAAGGTGCCCCCAGCTTGGGAGGGCAGTCTGCCCTAATCCAAAATGGCCACTACGGCTTCCCATCCCCCATCCGGGTCTTCGCCAGGCTTTCCCTGGGCATCCTGCCCCAATCCAAAATGGCCTCCCGTGCCACATCCGGGTCCTCTCTGCCAGGCTTTCCACGCCCCCCCTCCCCGAGGTCATGTGGCGCTGCGCTAGGCGGTTGCTGCCGGGGCCGCCGCCATGGGGCCGGGCCGCGGCCGCCTCAGCCGGGGTCCGAGCCGCGGGGGACGGAGGCTGGTACGAGGGTCTGGCGGGCTCGGCGCCGGTGCTGTGGGCGGAGGGCGGGCTGCTGGCGCTGCACGGGCTCACCGGGCTGCCCTGGTGGGCCAACATCGTCTGCGCCAGCGCCGCGCTCCGCACCGGCCTCACCCTGCCGCTCGCCGTCCACCAGGCGCATCTCTTCGCTAAGGTGCGGCCCGGGGGGCTCCCCTCATTGGAGGAGGGAGCTGGGCACTGTTCTCATTGGAGGAGGAAGTTCTTATTGAAGGGTTGGGGGCTCCTTTCATTGGAGAGCTGGGGGCTCTCATTGGAGGGTTGGGGGGCTCCTTTCATAGGAGGGCTGGGGGCTCTCATTGGAGGGTTGGGGGGCTCCTTTCATAGGAGGGCTGAGGGCTGTTCTCATTGGGGAGCTGGGGGTGGTTCTTCTCATTGGTGGGTGGGGGGCTCCTTTCATTGGAAAGCTGAGGGGGGAGGTTGTTATTGGGGATGGGGATTCTCACTGGGGAAGCGGTCTGGGGGTTTTCTCATTGGGTGGTGGGTCGTAGCTCCCCCACTCCATCTCAGTACTTACCCCCCACAATAAGAGGAGGATCTGTTTCTTTGGGGGGGGGGGGTGATAGGTGGGACAGCTGGGGAGCTGGCTCTGCTCCCCTCACTCCTCCACCCCCGGGAGCAGATAAGAGAACAGCCAAATCCCTGATTCAGACACCCACCCACCCCCTTTATGAGTTGGGTCGGTTTGCCTGTCTGTAGAATGGGCGTATTTTGTTGGGAGCCAACAAAAAACAATAATTTAGAGTGAAAATGAAGGTGCTAGTTTTGGTTGCATCTCGCCTGGTATGATCACTTAATTATCTGTCGAAAACTCTCGCTCAAAACTAGTTGCTTATACAGGTAATAGGTGTTTGCAAGCTTTGCTTCGGAGCATCTGTACTAACTAGGGAGGGGAGACCTATTGCGTATGTGGATCTTTTTATTTTGCTTTATAACCAGCTCTCCCTTTTCTTTAGCTAGTTGGAGAATTTGAAACCTGAAATGGAAAACCTAGCCAAGGTTCTTCGCTATGAAGTGTCTGTCTGTGGGAAGCAAATGGGTTGGTCCGAAAAGGCTGCTAGGTAAGATAATGTTTATTCTCCAAATCGGCATGGTTTAACAATAAGTTATTTAGCATTTAATATCAGGGTTGTTGCAATCATTATATGGACCTGATACTAAAATAATGGACTGTTTTTAGAATTCTTCTCCCATCACCCTGATATTTAGAGAACATCGGACTCAATCTGTGATAGCCAGGAACAGGTTGCTTTTATAAGGGCAAGTCTTGTTCTTTCAGATGTCAGTGGAAGTTGTCATTTACTTCAGTGGAACCAGAATTGGTTTTCTAGTTATCATTCCTAAATGTTTTCAGACAGGGCATAGATTGGATTCTCTTCCGCTCCGCCCTTCCGAACTCCTGCTAATCATCCCCACCCAGGATTGTCTCCCACCTGTTATCTGTAAACTCCCAATGTACTGTAACCAAGCCAAGAACGTGGACCTGAGTTCCCGTGTCCTCATGAATGTCGCATCCCTTGTCTCTCCCTCTGTTCCCCCTTCCCTGTCTCCCCTCGCCCTGTCTTTAGATTGTAAGCTCTCGAGCAGGGACTGTGTCTATCTTATTTTCTGTAAAGCGCCAGGTACATCACTGGACAAAGGTCTTACAAGTCCAGTGCTTGGCAGGCAAATAAAATATACAGAATTGTATGGCAAGTCCAAAATTGCCAGAGGATGGGGACATTGTTATTACCTGGATATACACAACAAATGGGTTTGAAGAGCGAAGCAGAAGACGGTTGTCAGCAATAAACTGTAGCAAGAAACTTCAGCAAGTCTGAAATGTAAAGGCATGCTCCCCTGTGTGGTCCCTAACTAGCACAGAGCCCTCTGGTGGAAGCACGTAAAATTTCCCCTGCTGTGGATGAGGTTGTGTGGCCACAAGTTTCCTTCTGCAGTGATTGAGACGAAGTAGTTCAAATGATCTTTTATTGGACCAACAGCTGTTGGTGAGAATAGCTTTCAGGGGCCTCCTTCCCGAGCTCGGGCCTGTAGCGTAGCCAGTCAGATATATATAAACGGAGCAAACACAGGGCAGGTAGATAGGAGGAGGCACAGCAGTGACATGGGTGGGAGTGGATAGGAGAAAGCAACTAGAGGCAGTTGTAGATGGGAGAAAAGAGAGGGAAATGCCAGACCTTTAAAAAATAAAGCTTTTAAAATGATATGGGTGTCGGAGATGAAGAAACAGTAGTTAATAGTAAATAAAGAGAGAGGACAAGGCCAAAGAAAACCTGTGGATAGGAATAGAGTAGGAAACAGCTTCTCGGGTAAAGGGAGTTTGCGCAGGAAAGGAACTGAGACAACGTTCACACCTTCTCCCCCTTCCCTCCGGCATGTATTTTGGCTGCGAGATGGAATGCGCAAGCCAGAATATGTGCAGGGTCTGAAAGACGCGTGCACACCCACACACACCCCCACGTAGCTTTGCTGGCCAACACACGCAGAGATAACAGCGCTGGATTCCTGCTCTGTATCTCTCTGTGTGTTTGCCGCATGGGGGGGCTTTCACACCGGCAAAACCCCTGTGCATGTTCTGGCTTGCTCATTCCCTCCCGCAGCCATAATATGCATGGGGGGGAAGGTAGGTGTGAAAGTGGTCTCAGTTCATAGCGGTAACACACCGGCTAATAACAAGTTGGTTTTCTTTTGCGTGTTTAGCACACGTGTGCCTCCTGTAGAATTATTCCTGATATTGAGGAGAAATTTGAGTAGAGACATTGCTCGAGGAAGTTTTGCTTCTTTCCCCCACCCAGACTCCATTTCAAGAAGAATATGCGAAGGATTGTTTCCGAACTCTATGTCCGAGACAACTGCCACCCTTTCAAGGCCACCCTGCTGATGTGGGTCCAGATTCCGGTGTGGATCTTCGTTTCCGTAGCTTTGCGTAACTTCAGCGTTGGGGCCACGTGCTGCTCTGAAGGTGATCGCTCTATCCGTGTTTTCTGAGATCATTCACCTCTTCTGTGAAAGCCATTTTTTTTCCAGCTGTTGAATTTACAAATAATATGTTTGGTTCGTACATTTTAAAAGATTTGAGTTCAAGGGGAAATTGTTCAGGGGGTAACAGGCTAGCATAACTAAATCAATTAGCTGGGCTTTTGAGCAGTCATAAATGCTATACCAGAGTAAAACCTCTAGACTGCTTTATCCAGTAGTCTGCATTTTGCCTATTCCTGTTGTTTTTTCACTCCAACATGTTCTTGTTGATGGAGAACTCTGTGCAGTCCTAGCCACCAAAGAATCTCCTCTTGAAGGGTTCAGGTGCTGATGATGCTGTTAGTAGCTGAGAGCTGGAAATATGTGATCGTGAATTGGCTCCCATATCCGTAATGGTGAGTTCTAGGAACAATCTTAAAATTTTTTCAGAGTGCTCTGTGGCTCCTGATTTATTTATTTTTTCTTTGAGCTTTGCAAGCCAGAGTTATGGAAATCTTTCCCTAGTTTTTGTCTTCATGATTTTTTTTACTGAACTAAAATTTAGGCTACTATCTCTAGGCCAGAAGCTTTCCTAGTTGAAAATTTTATGTCTGAATATCTCATTTCCTCATTCTGGTTTCAAGGGAAAAGGGAGAATTCATAAAATTACCAATTGGTGCTAATGGATTGTAGTAGAAATATTAAAATGTTAACTTCACTAAGTCATGAAAGTAAGTTTCTACATAACAAAATATCATAGGTGAGGATGACATGCTTAATAATATGTGTTTTTAGGAACAGTCCCCACAATTCAGGATCAGCTGTCTACGGGTGGAATTCTATGGTTTACAGACCTCACCATGCCAGACACTACCTGGATTTTACCAATTTCAGTGGGGCTCCTCAACCTGCTGATAGTGGAGGTATATTTCATGAATTGTCTGCACCCATTTTTCAAATGAACAGTGTTACATAGTCTTCATTATTTTGCTGTTGTATTTCTGTGTGTCTTTCAACAAATGACTGGAAGTATCTAGTAAGTAGATACTTATCTACTGATATACTAGTAGTATCTAGAAGGTAATGCTATCTAGTAAGATTTTTTTTAATTGTTTTTACACTACTGCTCCTGAGAGAGATTTGTTACCAGCTTTATTGGATGAAAAACAGAGCATCATAAAAGAAAACCAAAACAAATGTTCACAGTTAAAGCTAGTAAACAAATTAAAACACTCATTTTTTAAATAGGGCGCATAAGAAGATGTCTGTGAAATCCAGAGCGGGTTTGGCTAATTCAGTTCTGTGTTGCGAATACTAATACTTTTAAAATAACTTGTTGTTGAAGCAATAATGTTTCTTATGCACGCAACAAAATTTCATCCCTAAATCAATCCACCGTACAGGCAAGAGAACATGACCTTGTCTTCTCTGACATTCTTCCTGAATTTGGATGGAGGAGGAGAGGCAGAGTATGAAGAAAACAAATAGCAATTCAAAGAACCACCTTTTTACATTTTCAAGTAACTTCATGGCAGATTCTTGTTGTTATACCTAATATGTTTTGGATGTACTAGCCCATAAGGAGAAGACTTACAACTAAACGTTTTTTAGAGAAGTACCGATTGTGTTCTTGGTCACAAGTCACGTAACTGTGAAGTAGGCACATAGGGCTTCTGTGGGCCTATTCCCAGAGCAACTTTTGTAAAATCCCCCCCGTATTCCTTTTGACTATTAAATCTTTGTTAGTTGAACAGCCCAATTCCTTGGCTTCACTTGCGAGGATTTCATCCTTGTTTGGTTTTAGGTTTTTTTAGCTGCGTGTGTGTGTGTTTGGTATGCAGAATGAAAATCGTGTTTAGTGCTTTTGTTCAGTTATTTATTTAACCTTCATTCTCATTGGACTGCAGCACTTGAAAATCAGATGTTATAAGGCTCATTTAATGTGCAAAAGCTATCCTCCGGAAAGAAAAGATCATGCTCTCTCTATTGTTTTTAGACAGATGACTTTGCCCGGGGCAAGATTTTATATGCCCCCCCCTTCCAGTTCCTGGATCCAGCCCCTGCCCCTCCCCCCCAGCACTGAAACACTAAGCTCAGCGTAAGGGAACAGAGATGAGGGGGATGCACGCAATGATAGGGGACAGATCCCTGGCCTTGACCCACTTCCTGAGTGCACTCCTTAATACCCCTGACTCTGACTTCTCTGTGGCCCTCACAGCTTGTACTAATTTTCAAAGTGGCCCCTGGGAGGGAAAACGTTCCCCGCCTCACTTCTATGGCAACAGATGATGATTTTTGTATTAAAAAAATAATCTTGCAAAAATCTAGTTTTGCGAGAGCAGGCTTGTTCTAATATTTGAAAAATTAAATCTTCGCAGTAATTTTTTTTTTTTTTTCCCCCCCCCCCCCCCGCTGCCATTTCAGATGTTTGCTTTGCGAAAAATTGAACTATCCAGGTTTCAGAAATATGCTACTTACTTCTTTCGGGGGATGGCTGTAGTCATGATCCCAATTGCTGCAACTGTACCATCAGTAAGTATCAGAGCACCCTTGGCTTCATTCGTGTGTATTTATTTAATCGTTTATTTATCTAATCGTATTTTTACCCCGCCCCTCCTGAAACAGCTCGTGGCGGCTAACACTCGCAAAGAAAATTTAAAAATACAAATAGTCTGCTTCTTTGCGACTGCGTGGGCCTGCGTTGGCCAAACCTGTAAATGGTAAAGGTGCGGCTGCACATCAAACGTGCTCCGATGAAAGCTGTTGATTATGGACCGTTTGTGCTGTGGCCTATTTGTAACCGTACGAGCTCCACTCAGAACACAGTATATTGGGTGCAAGATTTGTAGTGCTTTGCATTCAAGAACACAATATTGTGTTCTTTGTTGTATTGTTGTTCCTTAAGGTATATTCAGTACAGCCTTTATGATACCACAACTTGGAGTGCTTGTCACGCACGTATCGAATGTTCAGTTTCCTGGTGAATAAGGTGTTGGACTTGGACCTAGGGGACCAGGGTTCAAATCCTGTCGAGTCATGAACTCATTAAGTGGGCTGCGGGCAAGACTCTTTCATCCTCGGTTTGTCATCTGTAAAATGGGAATAATGATGACCTACCGCACGGGGTGGTTGCGAAGGTGAAATAAAGATAAGGATTATAAAGCACTTTGAAATAGTAACCCCATCTCTGAAGCTATCAATGTAAGGCCGCTTTCTCACGTTACCCGGAGGGATGGGGGGGGGGGGGGGGTGTCCTCCATGAAGGCAATTGCAGCTCTATTCTCACTGGAATTAGTGCACGCAGGAATGTGCTATCCTACGTTTCTCTTGCGAGAACATTTGCACATGACCAGGTCCCCTGATGTAGCTCTTACAAGCACAGGTGTTTTCGTGGGAGAAAAGCAAAATAGTGCCTTCCTACGTACACTAATTCCCATGAGGGTTAGAGCTATGAGTGCCCTCACGGAAGCTTCCTCCGCCCCTCCCGGGTAATGTGAGAAAACCGCCTCAAAGTCAGACATGGACGAGGCACAGCAAATCGGGAGGCCCTGTTGACCTTAAATCTTCACAATTTAAAAAAGCACGTAGGGCTGTGTTACAGGCCCTCGCCGGAGAATTGTTTGTTTATGGGAGATTTAAGCGGGGCTAGACTGCGGGAGCCTAGAACGCAAGAAATGAGATGAAGGCGGGTGGAGGAAAGCAGAAAATCAGGACTAGGTGGATCAGACAATGCGGACAAGAGATGGAAGACCCCAAATATTAGGAAGGAGAACTATAATTCTCCCGAATTATAGTTGTCTCATCCTTAACGAAGACTATAACCAGGGTGGCGGAGTGTGGAGTACTGCTGAGGTTTTGAGGCTTGAATTGTGCTTTGAGTTACTGACTACAATGTCTCTTCTACTTCTTGCAGGCCATAGCTTTGTACTGGTTGTCCTCCAGCTTCATGGGCCTCTCGCACAACCTGTTGCTACGCTCTCCGTCCTTCCGTCGACTGTGCCGTATACCCAGGACCAAGTCCGACTCGGACACTCCTTACAGGGACCTAGCTTCTACCTTCTATGCCAAATACTTCCTTTAAAAGTGACTCGCTTTGCACAGTTAGAAGAATTGTGCTGCACAACACAACGGTTCTTGTGTTTTGAGGCACAAGAGGTGGGGAAGCGGAGAAGTCATGCTGTGTGGGGTTTTTTTGGGTTTTTTTTTAAGGCTTTCCCCGAACCAATTAGGATAAGAGAGGCTGCAGCTAGAATTTATTTATTTTAATAATGTGAATATAGTGAAAGGATGCCCTGGGACCTTTTGGTAACTCCATGGGACAGTGTGACATCACGGAGTAAGTTTTTATAGCATGTGGTGTGTTTTGGATTAGAGTCCCTTGGGGGAAATGGTTTGTGCTTCCTGACTTGTTGGTAAGACCGGATCAATGTGCTACTTGAATAAATCTGAAGATGACGAAGGCACATGGCTTGTTAACTTGACTCCAAGGAAATATCGTCTCCAACTATTTCCCGCTCTTTGGATCGGTTCTGCCCAAGCAGTTACAAAATACTATTCGTTTCCCTCTTCACTTGCGGAGACATCCCTTTGGGGTATTCCCTCCAGGTGATTTTGGTCCCTTTTTTTTGGTTTCAGTTACGTCAGTCACGTCAGGCTGTTGCCCAACAGTGCTTTTAAACTATTCACGTTAGTGCAAAAGCACAAACAGTTTGGTGTGAAATCTCATTTATGCTCTGTCCTCCAGACCCGCCCCCTCCTCCTCCTCCAGTGTAAACTAAGCCACGTGTGTGCACCTGCAAATTCTCACCTTCCCCTGTCTCCCCCCTGGTCTGTTCTAGATGGCAAGACCCTGTCCCTTATCGCCATCGCTGATGCTGTATATATAATAAATCATAACCAGGGACCTGTGTTCAGTGCATTTTCAGCATTTGGTTACAATTGGGGGAAACCAGTTAACGCTGTTTCCTGATCGTAACAATAACCCTAAATGGTTCTGGACCAAAAAGAACTACCTATAAAACCAAACGATAATATTGTTCCCAAGATGCAGGCTTACTCAGTGGTCTGTCTGAAAACGCAGATAATATGTATGGCTGCGAGAGGCTTGTTTGCCTCGGTGCCCAAAGTGCCAACCCTGACAGTGGTTGGCTGTGTCTTTTCTCTGAAGCCTGGCTGGTGAATCCCAATTGGGGGCTTGGGAAATAGAGTGCTCTTCTTCTCGAGACGCACCTGGTTCGGAAACAGCAGCGGCCATTAGCAGCCATCGTCCGCACATCATGCTGAAGAAAGAAGATTGTGGTTTAAGTGGGCCTGTTTAAGTCAAGCAGATTTGCAGTGAAGAGATGCATCTTCCCTGCTGTTCTGCCAAGTCGGGGTTCTTTTTCTCTTTAGCTGTTCCTATCTTTTGTCCTTTAGAAGAACCCCTTTACTCACCCAGAGATACCAGCACGTGCCTTTTGGGATGTGCTCTTTTCCCAGTTCAGGCAATGAAGAAATAATGGGCTGTGTGTACTCTAGTGCACTGTGGACCTTGTTGGACAAAATGGGTTCAGCTGGGCTCAGTTCAGTTTGGGAGTCCTCCCAGCCCAAGACCTTGGGATCATGTTCAGCTTCCTGGACAAGAGGCCCCGCCGCCCTGCTGAGTGCCAGGATGCCACAATGCTCAGCGTGGCAGAGCCACATCAGGTAAAAGGCGACGGAATACCTTTTCCCTGTCCTTTTCTGGACG
Source organism: Sphenodon punctatus (assembly GCA_003113815.1). Lineage (NCBI taxonomy): Eukaryota > Metazoa > Chordata > Lepidosauria > Sphenodontia > Sphenodontidae > Sphenodon > Sphenodon punctatus. The sequence goes on along the minus strand of QEPC01000155.1, from coordinate 1,323 downwards.
TGTCCCCCAGCGCCAAGGAGCACCGTGACATGGTGCTTTTGTGTGTGGTGGGAGACAAGCTTAATCCTGCCCTTTACCTGACATGGTACTGACTAGCCAAGCATTGTGCCATACGGAGTCAGACCAAGGGTCCATCGAGACCAGCATCCTGCAACAGTGGCCAATCTTGGTTGCTTTTGAAGAAGTCCCCAACAGGTTATAACACAGTGAACTGTTCCCTGCTATTCTCTCCCGACAGGAGGAACTTCCTTCTCAACTTACTTGGCTAATAGCCACTAATAGACCTGTCCCCCAAGAACTTTATCCAATCCTTTTTTTAAACCCAGCTATATTACTGGTCTTGACTGTATCCTCGATCAACAAATTCCACAAGTTAATCGTGTGTTGCGCAAAAAAAGACTGTTTGTTTGTTTTAAATGCTGCCCGTTCGTTTCTTGGGGGGTGCCCCCTAGTTTTAGGACTGTTTGAGAGGTTAAATAACTGCTCCCTCTTAACTCGTTCCACACCACTCGTGATTTTATAAACGTCTGTCCTCTCCCTGCTCGGTCGTCTTTTCTCCAAGCTGAAGATCCCCAACCGATCCAGCCTCTCCTTGTATTAAAGCCATTCCGGCCCTTCGGTAATTTTGGTTGCCCTTTCTGTGCCTGTTCACGTCGAGGAAGGGGTGCCTGATGTCGCTCCACCCCACCAGAGCACTGTAACGTCACGGTCCTCCACAGGGGCGAAACCAACCTTCGACCAGACCAGCCACGGAGAATCCCAGCAGGCTTGGGCCAGTCCTAGCACAGTCAGACTTGGGCACGGCTGGGTGGGATTTTTGAGCCCACCGACAGCTCTAGCGCACCGCAACCTCTGCCTGCAAATGTCCCACCATGGGTACGTTTCCAGTCTCAGACCACACCTGCTTAGGGACCATACCCATCTGTAAAATAGGAATGGGAATGCGTGCACTCCTCGGTCACGACCTATAGACCACTTACTCCAAAGCAGAGCCACTGATGCCCTGCTGGGACATATGTAGGCAGAGCAAGCCCACAGCTCATCCTGACGTCAACGCCTTACCCTAGGGAAGAGTGCATACCGTAACATCTGCTTGGCCCCCATGTGCCGTTCTAGAGTAAGTGGTGTTTGGTTCATGGCCCTTGAGTAAAAACTTGATGAGATCTTCAGATGTAAAGCACTGAATCAAGATAAAGATAACTCCTAGTCTGGCATTGGCCACAAACACTACGGTCCATTAACATGTATAGCATTTTAAGTCAGAGATACAAAAACCTTTATTAAACATGCCGTTGATTCATTAACAAGATTGCCGTGTGATTT
>QEPC01000151.1:0-15085 GCA_003113815.1 Sphenodon punctatus | reverse complement strand
TCAGAAGGCAACACAACCTGAAACCTATCCCAAAAAAACAAAAGAAGGGGGTTCTACTGCCTCTGACTCACCCACTGCTAGAAAGGTTGCATCAAAACTATGGTGAATTTGAGTGATTTTATCCACAAAAAAGTCCATAAATAAATCACAGCAAGCATTTGATTATTCTAAGTCCAGGCAGAGGGAGGCCAGAATGACCAGCCCCCTCACCACCTGGAACAGCTCAGCCAGGCAGGACTTAGAGAACACAATGAGAGCAGCAAAGAAAACCTCCTTTGCTGTCTGCATCACAATGGCATAGGTACAGAACCAGACTCTATGCTGCAATTGGTCAACTTCAGTACGGAAGTGATGCCACCATTGCTCTAACCTCTGCCCTTCCTGCTTCATCCGCTGCAGTTCCTCTGTATATCATGGGGACCTTCATTCTCAGCGATTGGGGAGTGGACGCCTGGGGGCCACACAGTCAATGGCTTCCACCAATATGGAATTCCACATGGACATGAGGCCATCAAGTGAGCAGTCATTGAGGTCAGAGAAAACATCCCCTATAGCTGTCTGGAACCTTCCTGGTTCCATAAACCTTCGGGGGTGAACCAACCTAACTGGTTCCATACCCTCTCGGGGTCTGCCATGCAACGGGATACCAGGCTGGAGGAGATAACAATCCCCCCATGACAAGGACACTATTGACACCTCCCCCACTAATGGATCCCCCACCTCAAGGCCAGTGCAAAATATCATATCCAGGGTATATCCTCCAACATGTGTATATCCTCAAACAACTACTTTCTGAGACAGATCCATGGTGGCCATGGCAGCCATGAACTCATGCTCTGCCCCTCCAAGACTGGCGTCAGCATGGATGTTGAAGTCACCCAGGGAGATAGTCCTAGGGGACCACAAGACCACCCCAGAAAGCATCTTGGTCAGTATGGGCAGGGAAGCTGCTGTACAGGTAGGTGCCCGGTATATCAGCAGTACCCCCACTCTGTCTCCAGCCAAATCCAACACCAGATGGAGACCCTCCACACCCATTATAGGTTGCACAGGATATCTCCTCACAGACCAGGTGTCCTTAAAAATAATGGTTACATCCCCCCCACCCCCCAGGCCCTCCAGCCATGGCTGATGCTGTATGGAGTAACCAGCTGGAACAAAGTCATCCAATATAAGCCCCAACTCTGTATCCAGCCAGGTCTCCATAACACATGCGAAGTCAGACGCCTGGTCCAGGATTATCTCCTGGACTGCAGTCAACTTATTAGCCACTAACCACACATTTACCAGAATCAAACCGAGGCCAGGGGCCCTCTGACTCCTAATCACCTCACTGCCTGCCTGGGGGGTCAGTGAGCGGGACAGATATATAACATCTGTCCCATCTCACAGATGGAATTCCCCTCCCAGAAGGACCATAATCCCCCGGCCCAGCACGACCCCTATGGCTGCAGACACACTCACCCCGTCCGCTCCACCAAACTCTTCCCCCCGGAGGCCATGCCTCCAGCCCGCTGAGGGAGATCCCCACCCCCTATCCTCCTCTGCCACCAGAGGACATTCACCCCCTCCAAAGGGCTGCACCTCTCCCTCACACCAAAGGGGTCAGCTCTTCCCACCCTAACCCAGTACCCTTGCCCCCCACCCACACTCTCCCAATCCTCCTCTGCCACCAGAGGACAATCCCCACTCCCCAAAGGGCTACAATCCTCCCTCACACCAAGGGGGTCATCCCTTCCAGCCCCATTCCAGTCCCCATGCCCCCCTCCCACATAAAAGAAGCAATCCATCCCCCACCCGAATCCCTTCCTAAAAACATATATACCTCCCACCCACATTAATAACCTTCCAGCCCCACTAAGGGTTATGCTCAAGGGCCTTTTAGCACAGCCCTTAGGCGTGCTGTTTATGGTGCTTCCAGGCGGCAGGCTGCTTTTGGACACACTGAGCCAGGACTTCCCAGATGTGCACTGTGGCCCTGCCACCCTCCTCCAAGAGGGGGTGGATGGTACCTGGGGCCAGGCAGCATGAGTCCTTGAGAGAGATGGGTCTGTGTCCAGTGGTAACAGCAGCAATGGCAGCACCAGGTCAGGCGCCGGGGGTGGCAGCAGCAGCTCCCTCATGGTAGCACCAATGAACTGTTGTGTATCTTTGAAGAAGAGTCCATGTTGTACACAAGGGATCTGGCTGCCACTGCCACATCTGTCCCAATGAACGGCCTCCTCAAATGGCCAATGCCCTTAGTGTGTCGCCCTTCATGCCATCACCCTACATCTGGCTCCCTCAGGGGCCAGCCTTCAGATATCTACCTGTGGAGGCAGGAGGGACCAGGTGTTAGCAATCCTGCTGGGATGCAGGCCCTTGCAACCCTCAAGGGCAAAAACAACACACACAACTCCTAGAAGCCACAACCCTCAGAGGCCAGCCTTCAAATATCTGCCATGAAGAAGATGGCAAGGAACTGTTCTTCATTGCTACAGAGGGCAGGACTAGAAATAATGGGTTATAGGAAGCTATATTTTGGTTAAATATCAGGAAAAAATTTCCTAACAGTAAAAACTGTGCAGCAATGGAACAGGTTGCCCTAGGAGGTCACAAGCTCTCCATCACTGGAGGTTTTCAAAAAGAAGCTGGACTGGCCAGCCATCTGTGGGGAATGTTGTAGCTGTACTCATCCTGCATAGAAGCATAGGGTCCCTTCCAACTCAGAGATTATATTATTCTAGTGCCATTTTCACATGGATGCCCCCCCCCACTTGCACACATGTTTGGGGTGGGGGCGCCCCTTCAAATGCCATGGCAGGTGGGTGTGGTGGCGGTAGTGTCCATAGGAATGCCACAGGTGGTGGGTGGAGGTGCATGCGCACTCCCGCGCTCCACCCATCTCCACCCACTGCACACCCACTGAGCGATTGGTTGCTCCGTGGGTGGAGATGAGTGGAGGTGGGTGGAGATGGGTGTGCTCTCATGGGAATGGCTTCCCACATGCCACACACCTGCCACCACCTTCACCCATCCCCCCACCCACCGTGGCCCATGTGAAAACGGCCTAGGATAGAAAATAGGGAGAAGCAGAAATTGAAGCAGCAAAGGGCAGTTTGAGAGCTTGGCAGAGATGCAAGCAAACTTTGAGGAAAAGCCATATACTTCTGGGCCATTTTGCAGTAGCATTGTACTGCTGAACTTTGCAGCAGTATAGTGGCAGTGGTGTCTGTTTGGGGAGTACTACAGGAAAGAGGGAGCAACAATAATAGTTTCCCTTTGAAATAACTATTTACCTTAGTGTTACTTGACCTCTCCCTTTTGATGCTGGTGTGGGGCTAATTTCACTTATGCTTTAAGGGTAAGAGCAGCAAAATAAAAAAAAATAAAAAAAATACCCCCCACCCCCAACAACAACTACAAAATGCTTTCCATGTTTAACATTTTGTTTTCACTTCAGTGTTTAAATCAAACAGGCTGACACAATAACAGTAAAGCTGGCAGCATCTTCCACGCCAAGAAGGTTAGTGATTGCCAGCAAGGCAAACAGTTTCCAAAATGAAATCCAAAATGGCAGCTGAGATAAAAAAACAAAACAAAAAAATTATTCTGCATTAGACAAGACTCAAGGAGCCTTTGTGCAGTGGGCTGCCACAGGGATAGCAAAAGAGGCAGAACAGGGACACTCAGCTAACAGCCCGCAATATTATAAATAATTCAGGAATTTGAAACAGGCAGCTAGGGTAACTGTTAGGTAGGGCCAGATTAAAGATTATATGCTACTGCTGCTGTTCGGAAGTCCACCTAGAGCTGAAATGGAAGCTAATTCTGTAAGCGAGGCTGCTTGTCCATGTTACACAATCTATCGTTAAATAGAAACTAATGGCAGAGGGCAAAATCCTATGTCCTGCATGTGCCTGCTGCCCATGCAAGGCATACAGGATGCATGTGGAATGCACATGCTACACATATACAATGCATGGCATGCACAGTGTGCAGACACAGGAAAGCCGCACATGGCAAGTATGCACCTTGGAATCCAAAAACCCATGTACCCTATGGTTCACAGGATTGAGACATATGGTGTGTGGAGCAGGCGATGGAGTAGGTAGGGTGCATGGGTATAGGGGGGTTCGTATTTATTTATTTTTGCATATTTCTACAAATAAATTTATTTGGGCACGGGCATTTTGCCATGGCCAAAATGCATAATCAACACAACGAAGCATAACAACAAGAAGCATATAATGCAAAATACAAATACAAAATAGCCAGCAACAAAATACACACATGGTAATATCTGAACCCTAAAACATCCAAATCATTTATTAATACCAGCATAGATGGCAAATGAACTACCCCAGATAGGTGAATAAAATGGGCTCCCAGGTATTCCTACTGACTCATAGTTCCAATGTCAGGCTTATGATATAGCTAAGAGGGCGAATGGTCCCTAGCTGAAGCCAACTGAAAGACCCAGCATGTGCCCTAACAGTTAACCACACCTGCCGGGCCTTTCTCTTGTATATTTCTATCTCACCCCTCTTGCTGAAGCAACTTGGGTTGGCTTACACTTTATAAAATAATACAAAAAATAAATAACAATAAATACCATAAAGATAAAATACATATAAAATTAAGCTTAGAATTAACAAATAAAATTGAAAACCTCCCACAACATCTCCCAATCTGTGTATAAACAACCCTCCCACCGAACTATCCCAGCCAACCTTACCCCTCCCCCCACCACACAAACACCTGAGGGAAGAGCCAGGTCTTACAACTTCGATAGAAGGCAAGGAGATCCGGGAGGGCATTCCACAGTGATAGTGCAGCCACCAAGACCACCCGTCCGTCTGTCCAAACCTGACTATAGAGTAGGATTTCCAGGAGGGCACTCCCAGATGACTGCAGGGGCTGACCTGGGATTCAGGGGGTGAGGTGATCTCTCAAGTAAGCAGGGCTTTAAAGGTGAAAAACAACACCTTTAATAGGGTCCAGAAGACAATACGCAGCCAGTACAATGCCTGGAGCAGTGGTCTAATGTGCTCCCTGCAGCCTGTCCCGGTAAGTTGGTGGGCTGCTGCATTTTCCACTAGCTGCAACTTCTGAACTGTCATCATGGGTAACCCCACATAGAACACATTGCAATAGTCTAGCCTTGAGGTGATGAATGCATGGATGATGGTGGCGAGGTTGGAGTCTGAGACATACGGGCGGAGCCTCCTCCCCAGATGTAAAAGAAAAAAAAAAAAAAATGAAATTGGCAAAAGGCACTCATGGCCAGTCGACACCTGAGAATCAAGGCATAGCTGTGAGTCCAGGAGCAGTCCCAGGCTCTTCACAGATGGAACCAAAGGAGGGCGGACATTCCAAATAACGGGGGTGACCCCTCTCCCAGATCACCAGCCCCACCCCTCTCCCAGATCACCAGCCCCATCCACCAACATCACTTTCATCTTGTCAGGATTGAGTTTCAGTCAGCTTGATATCATTCAGTCCCCCCACAGCAGCAAAGCACCAGGATGGTAATGAGACAGTAGGGTCTGGGTCATTGGGACTGGAATAAGATAAATACAGCTGGGTATTGTCAGAATATTGCGTTCGACCGGGCTGCGCACTTCCCACTTGTGGTTCTCCTGTATCCATGTGCACTGTGAATGCATGCATAGTGCACGCATCTTGTGTGCATTCCACGTGAGTCCCACACACATTGTGTGGGCTGCGAGCGGGCACACACATGGCATGGAATTGTGCCCAGATTGTGTAAAATGGGCAAGCACCCTTCCTCATCCAGCAGTGAAACTAATGTTAGGGGAAAAGGAGGGATGGCAGATGAGGGCGCGTGGGGGAAGTTACACCCCCCTACCCATCCCAGACAGATCAGTTGGAAGAGGGGGGAGGGCATGGGGGACCTAGAGGGTGGCAGTGGTGGTGGTGGCAGCGTTGACAGCAGTAGCTCCTCCAACTGGCTCTCAGGCCAGCTCCTTCTGGCTGCTTCCAGGCCTGTCGCCTTTGCCTGCAGTCCCTCCCTCCCCCCTGGACTGTGCTGGGTTTGTGTGGGGTGCCTTCCCACCAGCCTTCCCCGCACACCCCTCCCATCCCTTCTTCCTCTCCTCCCAAACTAACATCAGTTTAACTAACGTTAAATTTGAATATCCACGTTCAAATTTAACATTAGTTTTTTTAAGTTCATCCATGATGAACCTATTAACCTAACTTTAGTTTCACAGCTGGATGAGGAAGGGTGCTTGCCCACATTACACAAATTGTCATTAGTTTCTACCTAATGACAGATTGTGAAATGTGGGCAAGCAGCGTCAGTTACAGAATTAGCTGCCATGTAGCCTCCCAGGCCGGAGAGTCAGCTGGAGTAGCTGCCACTGCTGTTTGGGCTGCTGGGGAGGGACCCGACACCACACCCATCCCAGCCCAAGGGAAGAAAGGGGAGAGCAGCCCTGGAGGGGACAGGGAAGGTCAGGGAATCAGCTGCCCGGCGGTCACTGGAGTGGCAGGTTTGTTGCTGGGCTACAGGATGGAGAGTGGGGTGGAAGGCAACCTCCAGCACCGACCCATCCAACCCTGCCGGGGGTGGGGGGCAGATTGGAGAACAGGACAGGGGAGGGCACCCAAAACGGATCCATTGTGAAAAAGAGCGGATCCATGCCCAGCAAAACAAATGTGAAAGATCAACATAGGCATGCAGCCCATGTTGATCTTACGTTTTAATTCAATCTCACATTAGATAAAAAGTAACATGAGATTGTGTAACATCACACTGGCAAGCGGCCTGACTATTGCACTATTAATAACCAAAATTCTGGTTAATTGGTTAACTGATTGGTAACTGCATATCATTGCAGTTAACCAATTAAATGGAATACTGATTAATTTAATACCATTTTACTGTTACTGCTTAACTGATTTACCATGTAACTGATTTACCATTTTATATTTTAAATTAAATGGAATACTGATTTAATACCATTTACTGTTACTGCTTAACTGATTTACCACGTAACGGATTTACCATTTAATTTTTCTGCATCCCATCAATATCAATTAAATCATCATCAATTAAATGGAATACTGATTAATTTAATACCATTTTACTGTTACTGCTTAACTGATTTACCACCTAACTGATTTACCATTTTATTTTTTCTGCATCCCATCATTATCAATTAAATCATCATCAATTCAATGGAATACTGATTAATTTAATACCATTTTACTGTTACTGCTTAACTGATTTACCATGTAACTGATTTACCATTTTATTTTTTTCTGCATCCCATCATTTGTGTGCCAATAGCAAATCTGTGACAAGCAGAATTGAATGAAATATACAATGGGGAACTGAGTTAAAGCTGAAACCCAGTTTCAAGGGCTAAACAGGAAAGGAATTATGGGCACACAAAACTAGAGAGTAACAGCAAAATGGACACAAAACTGGCAATGCAGTAACATGATAAACTGTGCAGTAAGGTGGCAAACTGGTTAAACTGTTAAATAATAATTGAATTTTGGTAACTGATCGTTGATGGTGTAGATCGGTTACTGCAAATCCAGCAGCTAATTGTTTTAGCACTAGCCTCAGTCTCTGCTCAGTCTGTGTGCATCTGTGCTAGTGCATCTGCTTAGCCTAGTTGCCACTGCAAATGCTGTAGGGATTCCAGAGCTCCCACTCTGGCTGATGCACAGCTAAAGCACATCCTGAAAGGCATCAGGGTGTCTCACAACAGCATCAGCGCTGCCATATTTTCAAGCCCTACTCCTCCACATCCCAGGACCTCTCGCCTACAAACCCTGCATTGGAGTTGAGTAGCATTGAATAGAATCTCTCTACATAGAAGTTGTGGTGGTGGCAGGAGATAGGATTGCACCAGAGTTGTACAGCTGGTCTAGGTTGGACCAGAGGCTGCTGTGCACTAGAGCATTAGGTATAGGAGTTGCCACCAGAGGTGAGGCACAATATGACTTTGCATGAGGTCCTGACTCTTTTAATCCAGTCCTGCTCTGAGGGGGCTGGTGATCATGCTCTTTAGTGAAGCACTTATCTGTCTCCTAACTCCTCCCAGGATGCAATGCTCTCATTGGGACAAGCATCCTGTGAGGTACAGCAGGCCTTGTCTCCCTTACAGAAGGGAAAGCAAAGAACAGAGACCAAAAGGCACCAAGAATTTTCCTAAGGGGGGAGGAGTGGGGCTGTGTCATGGCCATAATTATAGTGAGAGATATGTTCCCCACAAAATTCCTTTCCCTTAAGTTCCAGGGCCATGGGGGCAGGACTTGGGAGTCAAGGAGATCCAGAATCTCCCCAAATGTTTAGCCCAAAGTTAAGCCACTACTAATGCTTATGGCTCCCAGAACCTATCTCCAATGCACCTTATCCAGGACCCGAGCCAAATTCAGGTTCGCGATTCACAGATGTCCCGCAGAATCTCCCTCCTCCCATGGAATCTCCTTACCCGCTTCTCCCAGCACAGAACTTCCAGCTTGCACTGGGGAGACATGGGGCAGGAAATTCCACAGGGGGAGGGGATGAAGAAAGCCGCAGGGCTTCACTTCCTTTCCCCTCTCCTCTCCCCTCCTCCCCTCCCCAGGCTGTGTCAGGTGGGAGGGGTTTCCAGTGCTTACCTCTCCTTCACACCCTTCACAGCTTGGTAAATTAACTGACCTGCAGCAGTGGCAGCTGCGGCAGCAGCTTCATTTAGTGTGCTCCCCATGCAGCTCCTCCTAGCTACTTCCTGGCCCCTCCCAATGGGGCCTCCCAGAGTGATGTGGGCAGATGATGTCATCTGGCTGTGCTGCGCTAGGAGGAACCATTGGAAGGGGCCAGGAAGTGACTAGGAGGAGCTGCATGGGGAACGAGCTGAATGAAGCTGCCGCCACCACCGCCACCGCTACTGCTGCAGGTCATTTCGTTTATCAGACTGTGAAGAGTGGAGGGGTAGATGAGCCCTGGCATCACCTCCCACCTGACACAGTCTGGAGTGGCGGGGGGGAGGTGAGCCCTGGAGAGCTTGGTTGTCTTTACATGGACTACCCCTAGACCTGCTCTGTGAATGGCCAGCCCCACATCCCTGACAGTGCCGGGTTTAAATTAGAGGTGTGCACAAGGGACCCATGTTGTCTTTGTTTTTCATTTTCATTATTTAAATCTGTCATTTTCGTTTTCATAAATGTCAAGTTGTTTTTGTTTTGCTTTCATTTTTGTTTTCCATTGGTTTCAATGGAAAACACATTTTCAGCTTTAACTTTTCCATTTTTCACTATATTTGTCTGAAGCTTGGAAAGATTATACCTCCAAATGGAAGGCATTATGTGTACCAAATTCCAAAAAGAATGGATAAAGAAATCCAATTTTAGAAGCAGTTGAATTAGTTTATTTTGCAAAAATCTTCATATACATTCTTATGTGTAGTTTCTTTGCCTCACATTTAATGTAGATGAAACTTGGAAACTTTATACCCCGTCCCATATTTACTATCACTTCTAACTTTTAGAAGGATTGGATAAAGGGTTCTGGTGTTAAAAATACTTAAATTATAAATGTATGTCTGACTGTAACATCTTTGTACTCCAACCAGTGTACATGAAATTTGTCAAGGCTATATATCACACTTTCATGATCAACTCTGCCAAATATCAGAAAGATGTGATAAAGAGTACAAATTTTATATGCCTGCACAGCATATGCAGAGAAGGAGTCTATGCCAGGGATTCTCTTACGTGTTACTGTGGTATAAGATCAGTTGGTGATGCCAATTGCCCAGCAAAAATGTCAACCAAATATCCTCATTCTGTGCTTTGACCATCTCAACATCTCTCCCTCAATTGTTACTGGAAAGTCAGAAGCATCTGTTTAGGAAAGAACCAATACAGTTTCTCTTATGTCCTCTGTCACAGTGCTGCAGGATACGATTGTGATGATAATTGGTCATCCTTGATGTGTAAATTATGTCTCCTGATTGCTGGGATGATATCCCCAAAGCCCCAGTTAAGTTCCTTCTATGCCTGCCTTGAAGCCACTACTGATTNAATGGAATACTGATTAATTTAATACCATTTTACTGTTACTGCTTAACTGATTTACCATGTAACTGATTTACCATTTTATTTTTTTCTGCATCCCATCATTTGTGTGCCAATAGCAAATCTGTGACAAGCAGAATTGAATGAAATATACAATGGGGAACTGAGTTAAAGCTGAAACCCAGTTTCAAGGGCTAAACAGGAAAGGAATTATGGGCACACAAAACTAGAGAGTAACAGCAAAATGGACACAAAACTGGCAATGCAGTAACATGATAAACTGTGCAGTAAGGTGGCAAACTGGTTAAAATGTTAAATAATAATTGAATTTTGGTAACTGATCGTTGATGGTGTAGATCGGTTACTGCAAATCCAGCAGCTAATTGTTTTAGCACTAGCCTCAGTCTCTGCTCAGTCTGTGTGCATCTGTGCTAGTGCATCTGCTTAGCCTAGTTGCCACTGCAAATGCTGTAGGGATTCCAGAGCTCCCACTCTGGCTGATGCACAGCTAAAGCACATCCTGAAAGGCATCAGGGTGTCTCACAACAGCATCAGCGCTGCCATATTTTCAAGCCCTACTCCTCCACATCCCAGGACCTCTCGCCTACAAACCCTGCATTGGAGTTGAGTAGCATTGAATAGAATCTCTCTACATAGAAGTTGTGGTGGTGGCAGGAGATAGGATTGCACCAGAGTTGTACAGCTGGTCTAGGTTGGACCAGAGGCTGCTGTGCACTAGAGCATTAGGTATAGGAGTTGCCACCAGAGGTGAGGCACAATATGACTTTGCATGAGGTCCTGACTCTTTTAATCCAGTCCTGCTCTGAGGGGGCTGGTGATCATGCTCTTTAGTGAAGCACTTATCTGTCTCCTAACTCCTCCCAGGATGCAATGCTCTCATTGGGACAAGCATCCTGTGAGGTACAGCAGGCCTTGTCTCCCTTACAGAAGGGAAAGCAAAGAACAGAGACCAAAAGGCACCAAGAATTTTCCTAAGGGGGGAGGAGTGGGGCTGTGTCATGGCCATAATTATAGTGAGAGATATGTTCCCCACAAAATTCCTTTCCCTTAAGTTCCAGGGCCATGGGGGCAGGACTTGGGAGTCAAGGAGATCCAGAATCTCCCCAAATGTTTAGCCCAAAGTTAAGCCACTACTAATGCTTATGGCTCCCAGAACCTATCTCCAATGCACCTTATCCAGGACCCGAGCCAAATTCAGGTTCGCGATTCACAGATGTCCCGCAGAATCTCCCTCCTCCCATGGAATCTCCTTACCCGCTTCTCCCAGCACAGAACTTCCAGCTTGCACTGGGGAGACATGGGGCAGGAAATTCCACAGGGGGAGGGGATGAAGAAAGCCGCAGGGCTTCACTTCCTTTCCCCTCTCCTCTCCCCTCCTCCCCTCCCCAGGCTGTGTCAGGTGGGAGGGGTTTCCAGTGCTTACCTCTCCTTCACACCCTTCACAGCTTGGTAAATTAACTGACCTGCAGCAGTGGCAGCTGCGGCAGCAGCTTCATTTAGTGTGCTCCCCATGCAGCTCCTCCTAGCTACTTCCTGGCCCCTCCCAATGGGGCCTCCCAGAGTGATGTGGGCAGATGATGTCATCTGGCTGTGCTGCGGTAGGAGGAACCATTGGAAGGGGCCAGGAAGTGACTAGGAGGAGCTGCATGGGGAACGAGCTGAATGAAGCTGCCGCCACCACCGCCACCGCTACTGCTGCAGGTCATTTCGTTTATCAGACTGTGAAGAGTGGAGGGGTAGATGAGCCCTGGCATCACCTCCCACCTGACACAGTCTGGAGTGGCGGGGGGGAGGTGAGCCCTGGAGAGCTTGGTTGTCTTTACATGGACTACCCCTAGACCTGCTCTGTGAATGGCCAGCCCCACATCCCTGACAGTGCCGGGTTTAAATTAGAGGTGTGCACAAGGGACCCATGTTGTCTTTGTTTTTCATTTTCATTATTTAAATCTGTCATTTTCGTTTTCATAAATGTCAAGTTGTTTTTGTTTTGCTTTCATTTTTGTTTTCCATTGGTTTCAATGGAAAACACATTTTCAGCTTTAACTTTTCCATTTTTCACTATATTTGTCTGAAGCTTGGAAAGATTATACCTCCAAATGGAAGGCATTATGTGTACCAAATTCCAAAAAGAATGGATAAAGAAATCCAATTTTAGAAGCAGTTGAATTAGTTTATTTTGCAAAAATCTTCATATACATTCTTATGTGTAGTTTCTTTGCCTCACATTTAATGTAGATGAAACTTGGAAACTTTATACCCCGTCCCATATTTACTATCACTTCTAACTTTTAGAAGGATTGGATAAAGGGTTCTGGTGTTAAAAATACTTAAATTATAAATGTATGTCTGACTGTAACATCTTTGTACTCCAACCAGTGTACATGAAATTTGTCAAGGCTATATATCACACTTTCATGATCAACTCTGCCAAATATCAGAAAGATGTGATAAAGAGTACAAATTTTATATGCCTGCACAGCATATGCAGAGAAGGAGTCTATGCCAGGGATTCTCTTACGTGTTACTGTGGTATAAGATCAGTTGGTGATGCCAATTGCCCAGCAAAAATGTCAACCAAATATCCTCATTCTGTGCTTTGACCATCTCAACATCTCTCCCTCAATTGTTACTGGAAAGTCAGAAGCATCTGTTTAGGAAAGAACCAATACAGTTTCTCTTATGTCCTCTGTCACAGTGCTGCAGGATACGATTGTGATGATAATTGGTCATCCTTGATGTGTAAATTATGTCTCCTGATTGCTGGGATGATATCCCCAAAGCCCCAGTTAAGTTCCTTCTATGCCTGCCTTGAAGCCACTACTGATTGGTCCTGTAAAGCTAGAAGCATGCAGTAATTGGCCAGCGAATGTGTCTGTCAATCTTTTGGGTTGTTCCTCATCCTACTTTCTACAGCCTCTCTCCCCCTGCCATGCCAGGTGCCTGCCTCTGACTGGCACTGCATGTGCTGCTATTTATCTGAATAATGGTCTTCAAGGGGACAACTTCAATTGCTTAAAAAATTATGTCCCTTTATCAAATTGTCCTGTAGTTTGGCAAAGATGACAGGAAATGTATGGTGCACATTCATGCCAAAAATCTTGTAAACATGGAATATAAGAATGTTACAGCTGGAAATGTATTTTCAAGTTAATGTCTTATACCATCAGTATCCTTTATCTAATCTTTCTGGAAATTGTTAGTATTGTTAATATTGTGAAGGGACATAATAATCTCAGGTTGCATGAACATTGGATAGAAGATAAAGACATTGTAGCCATGAATGTGTATGGATCATTTCTTAAAATCACAACATGCAATTACTTCTAAAATTGGTTCCCTTTATCTAATCATTTCTAAATGTGGTATACATAGCATCCTCCTCTGGTGGTACAAGGTCCCCAAGTTTCATCAGAATTGAATAAGAAACAAAAAAGTTATAGACAGAAATACGTTTTTCAGTTTTTTCCCTTCATTTCAAAAACAAAATGTTATCTTTTCTATTTTCATTATTATTTGTCATTTTCATTATTGCAAGAATAATAATGAAAACAACAATTGTCATTATCATTATTGTAATAATGAAAACAACATACACACCCCATTGGAACTGGCAGCTACCACAGTCCACCCACCCCCACATCATAGTACTGTGGGCGGATTGGCCACCATTCTAAGCTGCTGCTCGTAACTCTATGGCATTGCCCTAGTTGATGTGGTTTGTCTGCCAAGTAGACAGATCCCTGCTCCGGGTTTGGGTGACATATTCCGCTTACAGTGCTCCAGGAAGTTCTGGATCACAGCAAGTCAAGCTGACCCGGAGCAGGCAACCTGGGTTTTAGAGTTGGAGTGTCACTAGACAGGAAGGTCGCTCATGGTACATCTAGTCCTGCTCCCTGCACCACTGAAGGACCTGTCACACCCCAGCCATCCACACAGAGAAATCCCACCAATAACTACAAGTTGAGACTGGGACCAACCAGAGCACACCGATACCTGAAATAACAGGAAATAATTTTAGAAAAAGAAGGATCCAGATATCCCAAACTGGCAAGTCACAACCATGCTGCAGGGGAAGGTGAAAAACCCTCAGAGTCAACCCTATATGTATATGCATGTCAGCTGGCAATATGTGGTAATCATATTGTTGTACATGCAATATTGTTGTGGCTGGAAATATGATAGTCTGTGTCTATTCGCCAGTCACAGAAGAAGCTGAGGAGAGCTGGTGGCGGTGGTGTTAGGACTTAATAGAGTGTCACACCAGAGTCCTGATGGATAGACCATAACTGACATATCATTTTGCTGAAATAAACCAAAATAAAATCACAGAGGGCTGCTGTCTGGGATCAGTAAAGCTGTAAGAATACCTTAGAGGCACCACACACCAAGATGAATTTGGTTGACAACTAGCCCAAGTGCATGTGAATGCCCAGATGCACACCAAAGCACCTGACTTTATAAATGAGCCTGATGTTCTTTGAATCAGATGATTGCTCGGCTCTGCATATTATTTTAGTTTCAGGACTGAAAAACTTCCTCATGAAAGCCTGGCATGAAAGAGTTCTGAAATATCTGATAAAATGTATAGATTTATTGTCTGCTTCCAGTCAGGTCAGAGACTGGGTGCTAGACGGGAAATAGTTTTGGTTTCATAAAATGTTAGATCATTTTGCCAACACAAACTCAATTTGAGCTGACATGAATCTGCGTATAAGTCAAATGATGCTGGTATCAATGGTGTATTTGAGTGTGATAAAGGGCTCTTTTTAGAGTGCTACTGTTAGACTGTTTTGCTTTCTGATCTAATTTGCTGAAATGAAACAGACTCTGGGAACCCAGATCATGAGAAAAAGCTGCTTGGAGCTTAAGCTGATAGCTTCACACATTCAAATACCAAAACCCAAAGGAGCTGGCAATCAAGCTGAAAGTGAGATGAAAGAAAGAAGAAAAAATCAGATAAAAAGGCAATATTGTTTTGTACGTCAGGCTCCAGTCTGGGTGCCAGGAAACAGCACTTTTGATTCCTGCCAATATGTGTGTGTGT
>QEPC01000149.1:99222-115724 GCA_003113815.1 Sphenodon punctatus | reverse complement strand
CCCCCCCAGTGCCCATTATACAATAGAGGTGCCCCTCCCCCATCTGCCCCCTAGTGCCCATTATACAGTACAGGTGCTCCATCCCTATCCATTACCCTCTGCTGCCCCCTAGTGCCCATTATACACTTGGTTTTCTCCTTCTCATTGTAGGTACATCTGACTGCAGAGATGGCACTAACCCTGAAGGGAACTGCCCCCCTTTTGCTCCTCCTGATGGCATTTGCTCTGGTCCTGTGTGTCTTCTCCCAGGGTGCTCGCTATGAGAGGTTCCTGAGGCAGCACCACGACCACCCCAGGACCAACGCTGGGCGGGATTACTGTGGGGCCATGATGCAGCGCCGGGGCATGACGAGGCCATGTAAGGACACCAACAGCTTTGTCCATGCCCCCAGGAACCAGCTGAAGGAAGTGTGCTCCTGGGCAGGGAGCCCCTACCACCGGGGAATGCGTCTCAGCAGGACACACTTCTCTGTTACCACCTGCAAACTTCAGGGGCCCTCGCGTGGCCCATGTGGCTACTGGTGCCACACAAGCCAGAGACAGGTCATCCTTTCCTGCGATCCTTCCGGCTGGCCCATCCATTTCAAGGAGAGACACATCATGTGACACGGGTCTCATCGGTCTCTCCTCCCACCCTATTGCTCTTCACTACAGACATCTCTGTAAATGTCATAGGCAATACAGTCAGATCCCCGACTGGTGTAAGGGAGATCTGGCTGTATTTACACCAAGGGGTGTAAATTGGCCTCCTTCCCCTGGAGACACTGGGGCCAAAACTCTAGCTCGTGTGCAAATTAGTTTTGTTGCAGTGCAGTCCAAGATTCTCCATCTGGTGTAAATCAATCTCACTTCAGTTGAGTCAATACCTAGTTGGTGTAAATTGTTCCTGCTCCATTGGCATCAATGGGGACAGCTCCACGGCTAGTGAACACGGGTGTGCATCCATAATGTTTTATATTAGTTACAAAAACGAATGGAGCCCTTTAGTTTTCATGACTAATCTTATGAAAACATATGAATAAGCAAACAATGGTCATTTGCTTTCATCTGTTTTCATTTTTAAAATTTACTTTAAAAAAACACAACTCCACTGTGCACGCAAAAATGGCCACCAAGGCCGTTCACGCATGCATGCTTTTTTCAAAATGGCGCTGGAAGTGTTGGCACCATTTTGGAAAAGGGCAGCCAGTCTACACATGTGCAGATTGGCAGCCCTTTTCCAAAATGGTGCAGACCAAAGGGTACGCATGCGCAGAAGGTCTCTGGTGGCCATTTTGTGCATGGCCAAATCAACTGGCAAGATCCCTAATTGTTATAAATTGGCCTTGCTGCAGTGAAGTCAAAGTTGCCAGAACTCCAACTGGTGAAAATTGGCCTTGTTACACCAGGAAAAAAGGGGCTGATGTAAGCTGGCCTCACTCCAAATGGAGTCATTGGGGATGGGTACCCAGCTGATGTAGTCTTGCTTCTTTGGTGGTATTATTGGGCCTAGGTCACCAACTGGTGCAAACCAGCTGTTTCACTGAAGTCGATGGGCCAGATCATCAGCAGGTGCAAATTGGACTTTTTCTATTGGAATCACTGGGGATACATTCTCAGGTGGTGACAATCAGTCCCTCTCCATTAGAGTCAATGGGGCCAAATCCTAAGCTGATGTAAATTGGAGTCACTCCATTAAATTTACTAGAGATATTACAAAATCGGTATATTGCTGTCAAGACACACTACTGGGGATTTGGTATCGCGTGGACTCCCTCTCATCCTTCCCGCAATGCTTTTTGCCTAGCTATAGTATTCAGAAGCAGGGGGTTGGGGGTCAGTGTTGAGCAGCTGATGGGTGCCCCCAGCACTTCTCTCATTGTTTGTGCTTTATGTCCCCTGAAAGCAGCAGAAGAATTAAAGCATGTCTAAAACAGAGAAGGACCCAGCTATGGGAGGTCCAACTGCATTTGCCAGTACAGGAGGCCCAGGCCTGAATGTACCAGAGACCCTGGGTGTTAATACACAGTGTAACACTCTCTACATGTTCAGAATTGCCAATGCAAGCAATAGGGGGTTGTGTACAAGTAACAGCTCATGGGTAGCCTGCCAGCGGCTACTCAGTGGCTCCCCACAAGCTGTTGGCGGGTGAGAAAAAGTTTCCAGGTCCTGAGGAGCAGCAAACCACTTCTCCTGCTGCTGGCGGGTAGACAGGTTCTAGGGAGCAGCAAACGGGACAGCAGTATCAGTGGTGGTCTGCCAGGATCTACCTCCCTAGGGGAAGCAAAAGCAGAGGGTCCTGAGGAGCTGCCATTGTGTGCTGCTCCCCAAGGCCGTGGGGACAGGCAGCGAGAGTACAGCGGTGCTAACATGCTCACCCTGTTTAGCCATCTAAGCAGCTATGTGGTGGGGCTCTCCTGGTGTGGTTGTCCATTCAGAAGTAGGGTTGCCATATATGCACATTTTTAGAGGACACTTACGAGACATACAGGTTGCAGGACTGCACTGGAGCCAATGCAGCCCTTCAACCTGCATTTCTCAGAAGTGTCCTCTCAAAAATTGCATATATGGCAACCCTATTCAGAAGGCCCACTAGGTGGGGCAAGTGAGCAGCCAACGTGTAGCCGCAGAGTTGCGCATTCACATGAGATGTTTAGCACGACAAAAAGCACCTCCCCTGCCTTACTTGCAGAGACTTTTGTCGCAGGATGCACCAGGTGTAATGTAGATGAAGTGCAAAAAGTGAAACCAGAAAAGAGGGATTTGGGCTAAATCCATCTCTTCCATTTCCAGAAGGGATTAATCTGCCTATCAATCAGTCTTAATTGTGGTGCACGGAAGTAGAGGCGATTTCCCCTCAGGGGATGAATCCCCACTGCCTACCTGGTGGAGATGGTGGGGCCAATCCCATGCCATGTAAGCTATGCGTGTGCACATGATGTATGCAACCCGCGCACAAATCCACTGCAGGGACGTTGTGCCCCGCGGGACCTGCACACATCCCACGCAGATCTCGCGTACAGGGGATCTGGGATTGCGGCCCATGTACTGTTGATTAAAACAAACAAACAAACAACACTTAATGATGGGACTCTATTATTGGCCAGGACAGTAACTGGTTCAAATTTTGAAGTGGGGGAGAGAACATGGGAAGAATTAAAATGAGGGAATACAAACTCCCACAACACATAGTACACCCGGAAGAGGCTTGTATGATCTCATGTGGATGTACCCTTGGGTTTTAAAATGCACCTTACGCTGGGTGTTTCCAGTGTGAACGCTTACCTAGCATGCCGTATATTAACACTCACTGTCTTCACATAAGTCACTGTGGGTCCCTCTTTCCAAGACAGGAGCTAGGCTTGTTCAGGAGTATTCTAGCTCATTGTGAGTGTGCACGCTGGCATGAATTGGACTAGATGACCTGGGGCGTCCCTTCCTGCACTTTGATTCTCTGCTCAGCCAAGTGTGGACGTATGACTTTGGAAATGTCAAAGAGCTGTGGGTGCCCAGTGAAGGGTGGCTGGCTCATTTCGCCAAGGCGGGTTTATCCGAGCAGAAAGTAGAATCAGATGCTCTCTTGCTTAGTACAATCCTGTTCAATAAAAAGGCTTTACTGCATCTACACTGGGAATTTGTTTCTGTGGAAAACCCTGATTATGGGATTAGAGCCAGGGTGGGGTATCTTTTCCCTCTTTCACGTCACTTTGAAAATTAGTAGCTCCACGGACCAGATAAACTTTTGGGACGTGGGTTTGCCTAGGGGCAGGGCAGGGGAAGAGAGTCCAGCTCATGGATCTGTGCCATGGAATCTAACCCCTAGCCATGAGTGCATGCATCTCTGCACCCTTCCCCTGAGCTCACTCTTTCAGTGCTTGATGGTTGGGGCCAGAGCTAGGAATAGAAAAGGGGCCAAATAAAAAATAGCCAAGGGCACAATTTGGCCTATAGGGTGGAGGTCCCCCTCCCCTAGATTAGGGGATTAGCTCTTCCCTTTGTCCTACATTTTCAGGAAGAGATGCAACTCTTAGGCTGTGTTACACCCACGGCAGCATTTGGTTTTGCCTCTGGTTTACCCTGTGATGGCATTTCTTGTGACACCTGAACAGATCCTATAATATCAGAGGTGCACTGGAGGTAGAGGCACCGCAGATATTTTCCATGGTGCTTTTACAACTTCTCATTACAATCGCTTACCTTGGGATACCACATAACAGATCTGTCCAGACCCCATGAAAGATGCTACTACTTGGTAAACCAAGGGCAAAACTGTGGTGCTACCATTTGCAGGGAGGTGTGGGGGTCATATGACACTTCTGACACACTCCTTTTCCTGTCTTGGGTTAGATGACCCTTGAGGTCCCTTCCAACCTTACAATTCTATCTCAAAGCCCCCTTAGGACAAGCAAGGGTGTAATAGGGATGGGTAGTGGAGTTACACCGGGGCCCACAAACATGAGGGGGCCCATGTATGTTCCAGGTGCAGCGGTGTACCCTGCCACTAGGTGTGGGTGGCAAGGAACCCCATTCCATTCTCTGCACCAAGGCTCCATTTCAACCTAGCTGTGTCTCTGAGGACAAGATTCCCCAGCTTTTGGAAATCTCTGTAGCCCAAATGAGAATAATCTTCTATGGTGCTGAGGCCTTTCCCCCTCAAGGACATACCAGTTCTGCTACAGCGCCAGTTGTGTGTGTGGAGGCTGGGCAGCTTGGGGAAGGCAAAATGGGGTACAAGACCTTTCTGCTCTTCCCCTCCAATCAGCTTCCAAGTTAGGGTTGCCAACCTCCCTGAAGCAGAGGCAGGGCCACACTTAAAGCAGTGGGGCAAAGGGACTCCAGTCATGACAACTGCCCCCTTCAGAAGGTTGTGACAGCATGACAGCGGAGCTCAGCTGGAATGGGTCCTGGTGCAGGAGATAGAATGCCCCCCGTGCCTTCCTCCCAGTGGCAGGGGACACAGCTGCACTAGGGGGTGTGCCGCCCCCGCCCACGACTTGTGGGCCCCAGCGCATTTGTACCGCCTGACCCTATCCTTCCTACACACTTGTGTGATGTCATGACTAATTCTGAAACTAGAATTATTATCCGTGGATAATAGCTGGGATTTTGGTTAGTTTGGTGGTTATTTGGTAACTAACTAGCCAGTTACTGTGGAGGTTACTCACCAAACCGGAATAGCAGATATTACCATTTACTGCATTACTGTTTACTACATTACAGCTTGCCGCATTACTTTATAACCAAACCAGAATGGGAGTAAAACAAATATATATGGGCAAACGGTAATCCGGCAAACAGTTTCCGATATCCGCTGGATGCTAACCGGATACTATGGTATCTGGCCGGATACCAGATAGCAGTGGATGCTTGCTTCAGCTCTAGTCAAGACGCTCTTCAGAGGGAGGGGCCGTGCCAGAAAAAGGAGGGATGACTTCTTTTCCCCTCCCCTTTCTGACATAGCTTCGTTCCCCTGACAAAATTTCCCCAAGGTCTGTGGGGAAAACCCAGTCTGGAGCCCGAAGATGGTACGTGACAACCTGGAAATGCTGCGTCAAACCAAGCAGGGGTGGTGACCCTACTCCAAGCTGGGGTGGGTGAGGGACTGCCTGGTTTGGTAGGTGAGAAATGGGACATAATGCATTTTCTCTCTCATGGGCAGCAACTTCAATATGGTACCAGGTGCAGGAAGAACTGGCTGGATGAGGGATGGTTGGATACAGGGTCTCTCATTCTTCACCATAGCAACTAGCATCATCTCATCAGCACATTGATGGACACACATAACTGACCTTAGTATACATTGCCTGTGAATCTAAGACTAGAGCTGATGAGCATGTCCATCTATTCTTAGGATGCCCAACACAGGACTTGTGGGCTGCATGTAGTCCATGAGCTATAATGGGCAGCCTGCTTTTTAGACCTCAGGCCCATATGGCGTGGGCTGTATGGTTGCTCCATCTTGCGGGAATAAGTATTCCACATTTAATTGTTCCATGACAAAAAGAAAGTACAAGGGAAGCTCTTATCCATCTCAAAAAGGACAATACAGAGAAGGGCAACAAAGATAATCAAAGGCAGGAGACATCTTCTATATAAGGAGAGGCTCAATAGGCTAAAGCCACTTTATCTTAGAAAAGAGACAACTGTGGAGCTATATAATAAATGTTCTACAAACTAATAAGCAAGTAACTAGGCAGCGGTTTCTCAGACCACTAGAACTAGAGATGCCCTGATCTCTCCAGACCTCTCCTGCATCTAAGCCAGAGAAATTAACCCAGTGGTTCAATCTTTTTTGGCTTGTGGCTGGAGTTTTACATACAGCTGCAGCTGCTTGCTGGAGAAGGTAACCGAGTGATTCTCCCAGGTCCTGGAGGCTTTCCAACTAGTTCCAGAGAATGGACAAGGACAAACACCTGGAACCTTGTAGCATTTTCTTCTCGTCACCAACAGCTGAACCAACACTGGCTCCCTTCTCACAGGGACACCCAAGTAAACAGTCCATCGTCAGCCAAAATGGGGCAGTCAGTCTTCTTAGCCTCATATATTTCAGAGAAGTGCTGCCAACCAGGATTGGGCCAATGAGCCATGCAGTGGAGTATCCTGCCTCCACAAGCAATGTGCTGGGTCTGATGAATGGTCCTATCGAGCCCAATATCCTGTCTGTGACAGATGTTAGCACTGGATGGTTCAGGGCCCTGGTACAGAAGATAAAATGTCCCATTTCCCCTCACCCCTAGGGCAGGCAGGAGTAGGAGTCACTGGAACAGGGGAAATGTGGGTTACTGTAGCAATGAGATGGGAGGTTACAGGAGTGAGTAAGGTGGGGTGGGTTGCCATGGTTGATGGGGTGTCTGGAAAGCTTACCTGAGCTGGGTAGTGAGGCATCCTGGTGATGAGGCTTGGCCAAGTGCTCTACAAATGGGTTATGGAGAACCTCAGAAAAAGGTGTCCTACACTGAACATTTTGGTTAACATGGCCATATTTCCCGAGACAGCAGTGCCCCATAGAGCCAGTGGGAAGCTGCATGTTTTTTTAGATGGGGTTCGTGTGCTGAGCCCCCAAAGTCTGGAACTGAACTGCAGAAGGAGACAGCAGCACTGGGAGAGTCCATAAGGCAAACCCAGAACAGGGAGCAAAATTACCTTTTGTGGGGGAGAGGAGGGCGCGGTGCAGGGCAAGGGTAGTTGAGAAAGCCACTTTGCTCCATCACTTTCTGAGGTGATCACGTTTCTTTCTGAGCGCTGTGACGTCATGACACTCAGGAAAGGGGCATGGTAACATCAAAAAGGAATGGGGCAAAGTGAGTCTTGCTACTTTCTGAGGTAACCACGCTCCTTTTCTGATCTTTGTAATATCATGATGCTTGGTAGGGGCAAGGTGAGGCAGGAGCCAGGGTTCTGAAGTTGCACCTCCTTACACTCTCCCGCCCCACGCCCCCACCCCCCAACCACCACAGTGGCCATGGAGCCAGGCAGCAGTCACAACCATTGGCCACCAACACAGAAAGGAGTCAGGCAGCTTGGAACTGATGCTGAAGGAGCAAGGGAGACTGTGATTGGTTGGGCTGGGGTCAGCGTCCTTAGAAGCACTTTTTTTTTCTGCAACTGCTTGCTAGAGGGAAGGCAGGCACCCTTGTTGCTTCACTCTGCCTGGGAGATGACCTCATGGGCTGATGCCTTGCCATGTCCCTACCTGTCTTCAAGAGATTAATGAGTTCTGACAGGACCAGCCCAGGAAGGCAGTAGGATTGCCAGCCCTTCGGTTGAGCAGGTTCTGGGGGAAGCCCCAATTTCTCTGGTTAATGTGGAGAACTGCGGCTTTTGGGGGTGGCCATGTCAGAAAGAGGGCAGGCCATAGGGACTTTCCTGCCCCCTTTCAATGTGTCCCTGCCCCTCGGGAGGGCAGGGTTATGTCAGCTCTTTTGGCCCGCCCCCTTTCTGACTTTGCTCCAACACTTGTGGATTATTGTAGTTGCAATGTCTCCAGAAGAGGTGAGGTTATGTCAAAGGAGCATGACAGGTCATTTATATACACATCCCGTCCCTCCTGCCTCCCCCTCTACTTTTCTCCTAGAGAGGGATGTCAGCCCTAGAAAGCAACCACATTCAGCAGGAGGGGAGGTCTTTACTGTGTGCATGTACATGTTCGATGCAGATGTCCCTGCAGGGGTTGGACAGGCGGGTGAGGGCCCCATAATGAGTGGGGCTACCCCATGGAAGAAGCAGCGCAGCAACACAGACAGCTGGCTGAGGAACCCATAAAACACAGGAGGCCTAGGCTGCTGTCTTGCCATAAATCCTTAGCTCAGACAAGGGTTTGATGTACTGGGGTCCCAAAGAAGGGTCCAGACTTAAGGAACTCATGAACACGCACCTTTCACTCCCCGTTCTGCAACGTCACCCCAAATCTCTCGATGCCACGTAAGGGGAAGTGCTGCCCAGCCTTATTAAAGCAAGTAGTCTCCTCCCTGACCGTCTGGGCTCTATATATTGGCTGGCAGTTCAGAGGCTCAGCTCAGTGGATGCCTGGAACAATTGCTGCAGCAGCAAGACAAAGGTAAGCCAAATCCTACCTCAAATCGGAGAACGGGAGTTGGCCAGGAGCAGCCTTGGTAGAGGCTGCTGCCCATGTTATAAGTGGTAGGAGATGTATTTTCTTTTAAACTGAATGTTACTGGTTCAACTATTCAGTTTGGGGCTCTTCATTTCAAGGATACCGACAAACAGGGAAGGATTCAGAGAAGAGCAACAAGGGTCTGGAATATAAGGCCCAAGAGAAAAGGCTGACAGAAATGGGCATGTTTAAAATAGAGAAAGAAAATTCAGGTGGGGGAGGACATATGGATAGCTTTCAAATATCTAAAATGATGACATAATATTTGTTCTCCGTGACACCTGAAGATAGGACAAAAAGTAACAGGTTTAAATATTAGGAAAAGTTGAACAGTGGAACAAGCTGCCTAAGAGAGGTTGTAGAATCACCTTCTCTGGAGGTTGTCAAGAAAAAGCGTTTTAGGTGTAGAGTACCCTGCCTCAGGGCCGCGGGCCGGGCTACATTACCCTTGACATCCCTTTCAACTCCCTTGTTCTATGGTTCCTACTGTGTGAGCTATGGCAGGGAAAACAAAGTAAAGTAAGTGAAAAACCTACTACACAAACGAAGTTGCAAATTTTGCAACACCAGTGTATATTTGCTTCTGCCGGTATTATCAAAATTTTATTCACAAATTTAAAAGTGTACTTTCATTGCAGCCAGGGGTAAGAACCTCTAGTCTGCCTAACAAATCCAGTCTGTAACTGGCTTTCTTTCTTTTTTTTAAAAAAAATTGGTGGATCCTTTCCTGTGCTTGGATCTGCCTGTGGATGCAGTCCCTACAGACAAGCACTGGACAAGTGAGCTCAGGGGAAGGGAGAGGAAATAAGGGCATGAGATTCATGAGCTGGACCCTCCCTAGCCTTTCCCCATCCTAAGCACACCCCGTAAAGTGCTCCCTCCCTCACCAAATTCTCTCCGCCCCACAAAGCTTGCAACTCATTTTTAAAGCAGCTCACAGGAGGAAAAGAATCCCTCTGCTTTCAGCTCTAGTCATGGGAACACTTGTGGGGGGAGCAGTCCTGCATAAAGGTAGTGACTGGGAAGGTATGGTAACTTACCACCTGTCTGAGCATTCACACAATCAGAGATACCACATGGCAAATTTCCACTGAGATCTGTCGCAGGAATTTGTACCCCATCCTCACTAAGAATGTGTAATTAAGCCGGGGGGGGGGGCAAAGTTCATACCAACATTTTCATATTCCCAAGGTCCAAAACACACTTTACACTGATCACTGGTGGACGGGGACAAGGACAGAATTCCGGGGACAAGGCAGCATGGCTTCCCTGTACTCCCTTCTGTCCCATCAAAGTTCAACTCTAAGGCAGTCCAGCAGGTTTGGGTAGCAGCAACAATAGTGGCTCAAGAAAGACACACTGCCCCATCTCCAATGGCCCCCAGAAGGTATTGGCGGTATATATGCCTATTAGCTTCTTTTGCTCCCATGGGAGACGCATGGACACACCCCAGGCAGTCACTTCTGGCAAGAGCCAAAGTACAGGTGCCCGAGAGCTGCACGTGGCTCTGAGCCATTTGGCCGCCTCTGGATTAAGCTCTCAGCCTGCCCACGTCTCCATCTCACAACATGGCTGCTATTTTCTGCTAACACACTAGAACAGGGATAGGGAACCTCAGGCCAGGAAGCCAGATGTAGCCCACAGCTAAGGTTTATTGGATTCCTTTCCAGTTCCTGGAGCTAATTCCTACCCCCAAATCACTGAAGATGGAGCTCAGAGTAAGGGAGTAGAGATGAGAGCATACACAAAAGGATAGGGATCAAATCCATGATCTCCAGATGATTCCTGCCGTTTCCTTATCGCACCCCTTAAGCGCCCCTGCCTGCATCTTCTATCCAGCCCCTGTGAGCTTGTACTAATTTTCAAAGGGGCCCCCAGAGCGGAAAGGTTCCCCAGCCCATGTATTAGAGGATCACTGTGCTTCCCTACCTGCCACATGAAGCTCTCTGAGGCATGGTGCAGGTAACTAGCTCACTGTCATCCCTCCTTGCACTGCAGGTGGTGATGGGCACTGCCCCCCTCTTCCTGCTCCTGGCAGCAGCCTGCTTGATCCTACATGCTTCTGCCCAAGGTCTGCGTTACCAGCTGTTCCTGAGGCAGCACTCTGACAATCCACGGACCAATGCCGGACGGGATTACTGTGGGGCCATGATGGAGCACCGGGGCATGAGCAAGCCCTGCAAGAGCCTCAACAGCTTCATCCATGCCTCCCACCATCAGCTTCGGGATGTGTGCAGGGCTGGTAGGATCCTGTACCATGACATGCATCAGAGTAACACACCATATTTGCTCACCACCTGCTACCTGCAGAGGGTGGTGGGAGACCGGTGCATCTATGAGACCCACACCAGCTCGAGGTACGTCATCATCACCTGCAACAAGGCCGGGTGGCCCATCGGCTTGGATGAAAACCTCACTGTAAACAAGATATGATCTCTGAAAAAAATGCATGAGCTCAGCACCATTTAGCTTTGTGGGAGGTAGCTTGGGGCCATGCTGAGCTAAATGCTGCTGCAATAAACAGATTTACTGGAGATGGGTTCTTTAAATGTGTGTTCCTGCAGGGGGCCCTGTGCTGCAAGCAGCTGGGTTTAGTAGGGGGCAGTTACTCAGGGTGGGATGTTATGGTTCATGGAAAGGGTTGGGGGGCCTTACCAGAGAGGCTTTCTGCCCTGAGAGCCGGTGCCAACCCTATAGGGAATCTAGCGGTGTTGTGCTGCAGGAAGCGGGTTGAGGGGCATGGGATGTCTCAGTAGAAGGGTCAGATGCCTGGCTAGAGTTGCCAGATCTAAAGTTTTAAACATAAGCACTATGGATCGGTGGGTCTCTAAAATAAGGGGCATCCGTTACGTCCCATTGAACCATGAGGCTCCAAAATAACAAGCACCTATTATGTTCCATGGATCTGTAGGGTCTGAGATACAGGGTGTCCAGTATGTTCCATGGTGCCGTGGGGTCTGAAATACGGGGTGTTCATTGTATTCCATGGAGCTTTGGGGTCTGAAATAAGAGTTGCCTACTCTATTCCATGGAGAGAGAAGGTGGGGTGCTGGTGACGCACCTAGACACATACAGCCTAGGCTCAGAAGAGTCTGGCTGCAGTGGGCCCGGGCACTGGCTGAGCCTAACACAATTGTGTTTGAACACAATGCAGGTGCAAATTTCTGATGCATGTAGGGTTCCACAAGGGACATACCTAGCCTAGCACCCAGGCATCTTTTTAGTGTGGCTGGAGGTTACAGCCTTTCCCAACTTTTGCCAAACCAAATTTAGGCACAAAATCTAGAATCACTCTTGGAAATATCCTCCCCCAACACAAATCAGCCCAATGGGATCATGTAGTTCCTGTATCCTTAATGTGATTCAATCCAATGGGCCTATTAAGTCAGTTTTCCTGTCTCTGCTCTCCACATCAGACCAATGAGTCCCAACTAGCTGAAATATCATATCCTCCTTTCCTTCCAGATCTAATAGGACCATCTAGCTCACTCTCCTCTTCTGTTGGGTGACCAATAATCTTCTAACCAAAGATAAGACAAAACAACAACCCCTAGTTCCAATCCACTACTCTAACTCCCTCATATTTATCTGGATGCACGATGAGCCTTGACTCTCAAACTTTGAACAAGATTCCGAGGATAGTCCAGAAGTTGCTGAATCTCCACGCATCACTCGATGCATCTTGTAGTAAAAGTTTGAAGCTTGACCAGTCCTGTCAAGCCTGGGTCATGCTGGGAGTGCCTTCAGCTCGAGCCATCTTCACCTGAGGAAACCCTACCACCTTTGGAGTGTTGTGGAGTCACAAAGTTATGTAGAGAGCAGAGCCATTTTGGAAAAGGGTGGGGGAATGTCTTTGCTCCATCCCTTTCCAATGTGGCCTTGGTCCCTGTGCAGCCTAATGATGTCACAATGCTTGGCAGGGGGTAGGCTCAGCCCCATCTGAAGTGGTGGTGCTCGGGCAGGCCAGACCAAAAAGAACACAACTGTATCAGGTCTGGGCTAGTCCCAGTGTGGTTAGATTTGGGTCCAAAAGAGATCTAGTTGTAGAGTTGTTAGGAAAGAGAAGTGTTAGGAGAAATGTCAGCAATGAATGGACCTAGGTTCAGCCCAGGGGGTGGGGGAAGTGGGGCTGGAGAGTCAGATTGGTTACTGCTGGGGTGAAGCAAAAAGCCAAAATGGACCGTTAGTTACATAGTCATCCCTCACCTCATCACACCATGGAGAACAAGACTCATGAAATGAAATAAATAAATAAACAAATATTTTATTAACTGCTCCCCCTCCAAGCCAGCAGGGGTTGCACTCTCCTCATAAAGTCAACTATTTGTACAACTGGTTGCAACATATCAAAACAAGGACAACAGGAAGCTCAACACCCTCCACCCATATAGCCAAATCAACATAAAACCACTTAGCCCATAATCACAAAACTTGTCAACTACACACACATCATCCTGGGTGAAAGGTGAAAGCTAAACTTTTGAGAGGAGACAAAGGGATTCAGACACGTCTCCAGTTATGTTTTCATGAAATTTTTGAAGCTTCCTTTGTGACTTGAGACTAGAGCTACAGCAGGCAGCGCATTTTATACTTGTGGGTAATACCTGCATTTTGGAGCACCTGATGGGGTACCCAAAGTATTATTGGGGCATCCCAAGACACTTTTTAGTGTGGCTGGAGGTTACAGCCTTTCCCAACTTTTGCCAAGCCAAATTTAGGCACAAAATCTAGAATTACTCTTGGAAATATCCTCCCCCAACCCAAATCTGACACCAGTGCTGGCACCTGCAGCTCTCCGGGCTGATCCACCTCACCGCCAGGCTGCTGCTTCTCTGGTCCATGCACTGCTCAACTGAGCTGGGGACTTCCCCACTTGGCTTTTTCCCGAGTGTGTGTATGGGAAGCAAGGAGGCTTCTTCTTCCCTTGCGTGTACCCCCCTAATGGGTCCCCCATTCCCAGGAGGACCCAAAATGGAGGTGCAATCAAGACCCATGCACACCCCTGATATGGGTTCCCCTGGGAGCAGGGGGCCCATTAGGGGCATACGCACAGGTGAGAAGAGGCCTCCTCGACCCAGCCCCTTCAGCTGAGCAGCACACAGGCTGGGGAGGAGCAGGGAGCAGCAACTGGGCTGGAGGAGCAGAAGCCCACCCAGCGGTGAGGTGAGTCAGCCTGGGGAGTTGGGTACCAATTGGTGCCTGAACGCAACCGGGGAAAGTCAGTTCCTCCAGTTTTAATGGGATGCCTGACTTGCCAGTTACCTGACTGCAGCTCTACTTGAGCCACTTGAATTTTTAATGGAAATCGACCCAAAATTTCAAAGAATTCTAAACGGGAACAGAGTATCCAAACACCATTGTGGGGGGGAGGGAATTTTAACCTTCTCAACTGCAAATCCCAACCCTAGATTTTGCCCTTTTATTTTTGAGATCAGCACAGGAATTGCTTATTAAAGGCCAGATTCTCTGCTGATGTACGTTAGTATAGCTCCTTTGAAAGCCTCTATCTCAGCACATATCTGAGACCCTCAATTACCAGAGAGGTGGTCATGACTCCAATGACTTAAGTGGAACTCCTTCAAGATAGCCTAGCACTAGGTTGCTACATTTGTCTCCAAGATGCTTCATAAACTTCTCCATAACATCTATTTTAGGGAAGGAAATTTGCAATGTTCCATCTCTCAGTGCAACAAAGCCTGAAGAATATCATCTTACTGACTTCTACAGACACTCCTACTCCAGCCCAGATCGTTGTGAGTAAGTTCTTCAAAACAACCTAGGAAAGTGCAAGACTCATATGAAAAGGTTCGTCTAGGCTCTCACCTAGATAGGAGTACCCCCAAGTGAATTCCCCAAGGCCAAATAAAGACACAAGCACGCTAGGCTTGGTTATAAAACATATATTGAGTACATACAAGTACAAGGCTGTTGATCAGATAGTGCAAGTCAATAAATCAAACATAAAGTCCACGCATTCTAAATCCACTGATATTCCCTGACTGTCCCCTACCCTAAGAGGTGCAATACAGGTCCATCAGATGCTGTCTCGGTCTGGATGTTGAAGACCGGGTTCAAGTCTTAGTTCATGGCAAAGTTTTTAGTCCATAGTTTGCATTCTTGCATCAGCTACTCCACTGAGCTGTTAACTTGTTGAAGTTCAAGATGGAAGAGACCTAATTCTCGAAGAACTTCCTTCTTCTTCCTCACAGGAGGCCCCAGGTTACTTCCTGTGTCTCCTGGCTATTGTCATTGTAACAAGGTGGCAGGTCTGACCTGGCCGTTGCTTGGCAATAAACTGCCCACTTGTTATAACAAAGGGAATCTCTTCCCCCACTCTGGCAACTGGTTTCAATATATTGCTCCAACTGAGCTTTCAATCTGTTAACCCTTTACATTACACATATTCCCCCCAAATGGGTGTGTTGCCCCCATGTCCCCATGACAATAATATTGGTGGTAATCTTTATAGGGGTGCCATTTCCAAGCTGTATTCATGTTTCTAAATAGACATTTAAACATGCTGCAGTCTTGTCTTGATGCTCAATGCTTTTTGCTCTGAACAGATGGACTTTTGCAGCTGGGGGAGGAGTCACTGCACGTTGACTGAAAAGAGCCAGTTTCTGGCATTGTTTCTGAAGATGATCATCTTTGGAGAGAAAGAGATCAGTCTTAAGACTTTGGTAAAAGTAGTCCAATAAGTCAGGAGATAAGGGTCTCCTTTTCTCCTAGGGATTCTAGAACATCCTTAATTTTGCTGATTATCATGGATAGGATCCTTCTCTCCAAATCTTCCAAGCTGCCTGTTTGACTGTAATGATCCAAAAGGTGCTTTCAGATCCAAGATTTGACAAATTCCTCATAGTGGCCTAGGTATTCCACATACTTCTGGAAATCCATCTTTTCTAGCAGGTTCCTCTGCACCATGAGCTAGAAGCGGCTGCGATTCCTATATTCCACGGACTGACCCCTGCTGGGAATGTCGTCCACTATCTCTATCAGGAGTCACGAAGACAAGAGGATAGCTTTCCACTAATTATTAAAATGCCTTAATAAACTGTTGGAAGATAAAAACCCTCCACTGCCCAATGACAATGTATCCACCTTGATCTTGCCTGACATCAGGAGATCATGGACACTGACCTCCACAACGACGAGTTTCCTAAATGAAACACCAGCAGATCTGATGTCGAGATCAAATCCAACGTCAATGCCCTCAGTAACTGCCCTGACACCAACTGCTGTGACATCGATACGGATGTCGATACCACTGACGTTGAGAGGTCTCACACAAGAGGACCTGGATACAGCCTGACGTTGAAGAGTCAAATTGCTTTACAAAGCAACAATGAAAAAGAAGCAAAAGGCTCCTACAGAATAGCACACCTGAGACTCTGACTCCTCTCCTGGTGTCACAGCCTACTCCTCCCTCTCCACAACAAACTGCACCTCAATCCCCTCTAGCACTGATAGAGGAAGAACAAGAGGTTCTTCACCAGGACCAGATGGTATTCACCCCAGAGTTCTGAAGGAACTCAAATATGAAATTGCAGACCTACTGTTAGTAATTTGTAACCTGTTACTAAAATCTGCCACTGTACCCGTGGACTGGAGGGTGGCAAATGTAACCCCCAATATTTAAAAAGGGATCCAGAGGGGATTCTGGAAGCTACAGACCAGTAAGCTTGACGTCTATGCTGAGCAAAATGGTGGAAACTATCATTAAGAACAGAATTGCTGGGCATGTTGATAAACATGGCTTAATGGGGAAGAGTCAACATGGATTTAGCAAAGGTAAGTCATGCCTCACTAATCTGTTGGAATTCTTTGAGGGTGTAAATAAGCATGTGGACAAGGGAGACCCAGTAGATATAGTGTACCTGGATTTCCAGAAAGCATTTGATAAGGTCCC
>QEPC01000149.1:45011-96596 GCA_003113815.1 Sphenodon punctatus | reverse complement strand
GTCCCCTCTCCCTGTCTCCCCCTCCTTGTCTTTTAGATTGTAAGCCACAGGCAGGGACTGCGTCTATTTCTATGTTCTGTACAGCACCAGGTCACACTACTGGCACTATATAAATGTTTATAATAATAATAATAATAATAATAATAATAATAATAAAATCTCGAGTGGTGTGGAATGATTAGATAGGGAACGGTTATTTACTAGGGGTGGGCAAACAGAACGGAGTTCGGAAATTCGGTTCGGTTTGAAATTCGAGTTCGGTCCAGAAGTTCAGTTCGGTCGACTGAACACACTGAGTTCGGTCGAATTCCGAACTTCTGAACCGAGTTTGGCCATTCAAAACCAGGTTGTTTGGTGTGTGTTGCCACTAGGGATGGGCAAACAGAACGGAGTTTGGAAATTCGGTTCGGTTTGAAATTTGAGTTTGGTTCGGAAGTTTGGTTCGGTCGACCGAACAGACCGAGTTCAGTCCAAACTCCGAACTGCATTCGCCCATCCCTATTATTTACCCTCTCAAATAGTAGTAGAACTAGGGAACACTCCAGGAAACTAGCTGCCGTCAGATTTAAAACAAATAAAAGAAAGTACTTTTTCACTTAATGCATAATTTATTAACTCATGGAATTTGTTACCAGAGGACGTTGTCAAGGCCAGTAGTATAGCTGGGTTTAAAAAAAGGACTGGATACGTTCTTGGAGAGTAGATCCATTAATGGCTATTAACCAAGTAGCTTACGGGATGAACCTCTTACTGTTGGGAGCTGGGAGTGAACAACGGGGAATGGATTACACATTGTGACTGTTGGTTCTTCTTCCATGCAACCGAGATTGGCCACTGTTG
This sequence comes from Sphenodon punctatus, assembly GCA_003113815.1. Classification (NCBI taxonomy): domain Eukaryota; kingdom Metazoa; phylum Chordata; class Lepidosauria; order Sphenodontia; family Sphenodontidae; genus Sphenodon; species Sphenodon punctatus. Next base: position 95,756 of record QEPC01000149.1, on the reverse strand, counting down.
GAGGCCAGGATGCTCAGCTTAATGGACCATTGGTCTGACTCAGTATGGAACTACTTATGTTCTTACTGAGGACCCTCAAAATGAGGACCTGAATGGATCTGAACCACTGGCTCCATCCACCTTGCATGTGGTTGCGGGAGTGAGAATGTTTGTTGCCACTGAGGAACATCACCAATTCCAGGGACTAATGAAGAGATTTTCTTCAGCTCTTTCTCATGAGACAACTCCTATAAAAGAAGCTGATCCAGTTTATAAAATAATTTTAAAAACCTCACACTCAAAATTGACTCTACCACTTTTACCAAAGCATGCTGCAGAAGCTGAGTTACTGTGGAATGCACCAGCAAATGCTCAACCCATCTTCACAGTTAATAGTTCCTTTTATTTGTTCCCACCTCTATTGGGATCAATCTTTTTCAAGCATAAGAATTCCCTTATTGTTGCGGCTTCCAGCAAATGCTACCAATGCTCCACACAGGAGACTTTGCCTGCTGATAGAGGGGGCCACCGCATTGATGTTTTTGGGAGGAGGGCATTTTCCTCTAGCACCATGATAATGAGAGCTGCCAACTATCAGGCATGCATGTCCTCGTACCAACACCAGTTATGGGGCAGTATTAGAGGTACTATAGCAAAAGATAAATAAAGGCAGAAGATAGCATAATTAATGAGGGAAAACTTACTGCTGCCTATCAGTTGAAAGCAGCAGGTCACATTTCAGAAGCTGGGACCAGAGAAGTGTCCAATTCAATTGTCATGCAACGCTATGCATGGTTACATGGAACGAAACTAGAATTTCAACACCGGGTCAAAATAGAAACCTTGGCATTTGATCAAAACAGGTTTATTTTCTAAAGATACTGATGAGGTACTGGAGAAGATACAGAAGACAAAATCCACTACAATAAGAATGAAAATTATGCCACGAGACCATGATACAGCGCATTATCCTACTTGTCAATACCAGCAACAGCAGAATGTGTATCTTAAACAAACTCGACCATTTACTCCATCATTTTTTCACTATACCAAAAGGGATTACCCTGCTTCCTACCAATACCAAGGGAAGCAAAAACAATACCAAAATTATAAGCTTTGCAACCAACGGAGGCAGTCTTTCCCTCAGCAGCAGGGGAGAACAAATCACTGCTAACAATTACAGCAATCCCCAGAGAGGGAATCCCAAGAGGCAGTTATAAAGTTTGAAGGTTTATTGTTTAATTGCCTGTCAGCATGATGTTCTATTACCACAGATAAGTGGGCTCTAAATGTAGTTGCAATGGGATACAGTGTTTTCAGTGAAACACCACCCAGTTCTTTTAAAGTTCAAAATGCTTGTTTTGTTGTAGAGCAATTTAAGGATTTAAATAAAGAAGTTTTAGACCTTTTAAAAAAGGGTGTGATTGAACTGGTGCCCCTCAATGAAATTGATAAAGGATTTTATTCCAGATATTTCGTAACAACTAAAAAGGATGGTGTTTACAGACCCATTTTAGATCTAAGGGAATTAAATCAATATGTACAATATTTTAAATTTAAAATGTTAACTCTATATCGTTTAAGGAAATACCCAAGATGCAAACCACAGACCCTTTCTTTAGATTTAAAGGATGTCTACTTGCATGTTAATCTAGAAGCATCCTATAAGAAACATTTCTGATCTGAATTCAATAAAAGAAACTATCAATATTCTTCGCTCCCTTTCAGGCTTGCATCAGCACCTCGGGTGTTCACTAAGATCATAGAACCGGCGGTAGCTTGCTTGAGACAAGAGAGGGGTGAAAATTTATTCTTACTTGGATGACTGACTTAATAGGAAACATGCCAGAACAAGTTTATTGCAGTCTGGCTAAACCCATGACACTGTGTACAGCACTAGGACTTACAGTGAACTACAGCAAATCCAAATTGATCCCAACCCAAAGAATTTCCTACATTGGAGCAGAATTTTTTCCCCCTCTGGAAAGATTTCCAAATATAGTCAAGGTTGCTAATGAGATTAAACACAGAAAACTACAATTTGTTAAGGTTTTTCAAAGGTTTTGGGGTCTCATGATTTCAACTATTGCTACTGTGCCTTTGGCAAGATTGTATATGAGATGACCACTACAAAAGTGGGTACTGTCATTAACAGAAAACTTAGAATTACTAACACTATACTTGAGTCACTATCTATTCGGTGCAAACATAGCTTTTTGTTTAAAAATATGTCATTCAAATATTCCTATTCTCTTGCATTTTTAGTGGAACTGGCGGGAAAGTACTTTATAGACTGCGGGTGCGTGCGCAAGACCATCATGTGGTCTTTCAAACCTCTGAGCTAGGTAAACGCCGGAGTGAAGGTCGCGCATGCACAACCTAGTTATAATGTATCCAGCCATCTCAAAGAACAGAAGGTTGCTACATTGTAAACAAGGTTCTTCAAGATGGCTCCAAACATTCTCAGTAATGGGTTGTGCTTGAGCACCCTTCTCTTACAAGCATATACCAAGCTCACTAGTTTGAAAAAAACACATGACAATCTCGAGCCTGCACAGTATATAAGGCACCTTCCCACCCAAACCCAACAGTTCCTTACAACTGTAAGCACGTAGGAAAAAAATGTGTTGCCATGTCAGAAGGATCGGTATTTGTGATAATGTTTAGACCCATCTCAAAGAACTTTGTTTACAAGGTAGCAATCTTCTGTTCTTCTTCGGGTGGCTCCTCCCATTCTCACAAATGGGAGAGTAGCAAGCGTAGATTAAGATGGCAGGGGAATTTTCTGACAGAATAAAGCAAACTACCTCTAGAAGGGAAAAACTTGTGTCAGTTTATTGTCTGGAGTAAATAACAGGTTCAACGTCACGTTTCTCTTTTTCTCACTCTCTTTTTTTTACATTATGATCAAAAACATATCATAAAGTCTTAATAACAGAATTCAGTATCCCTAGTTCCGGAGCAGTGTCAGACTCAGAGTTGAGATGCAGTGCATAATGTTTAATAAAAGTATGCGGGGAACTCCAGGTCGCAGCCCTGCAGTTCTCATGGGGAGAGATGCCGCAAAATGCTGCTGTAGAAGCACCAAGACCTCTAATCGAGTGGGCCTTTACATAAGGTAGAGGCAGAGTCCCTACCTGCTCATAGACAAGGGAGATCAACTGGACCAGCCATTTAGAAATAGTCTGGGAAGAAACCTTTTGTCCTAATTTGGAACTTGACAGGGAGAGGAATCAATATTCAGACCATCTGCAATGCTGGGTCTTATCTAAATAGAGGAGAACAGTTCTCCTCACATCCAAAGTGTGAAACCTAGCTAGTGTTTCTGACTGGTGTGGAGGAGGGAGAAAAACTGGGACGACAATTTTTTGAGTCAAATGAAATTGGGACACCGTCTTGGGAATAAAAGATGGATGCAGAGAGAGCTCTATTCTGTCTGTGAACACAGAAAGGTAAGGTTCCTTAACAGAAATAGCAGCAAGTTCACTCACCCACCTAAGGGTCATAATGGCAACCAAAAAGGCCATCTTTAAACTCTAATGGAACAAATCAGATTGTTCTGCAGGCTCAAAGGGACATTTTGTGAGTTGATCGAGTACCAGGTTCAGGTTCCACTGCGAGACAGTGTGTCTGAGAGGAGGAAATAAGTTAATAAGTCCCTTAAGGAATTTTTTCACTAGGGGATGACCAAAAAGGGATTGGGAATTGGGGAGGACCACATGATGTGCTATAGCTGAGAGATGCACCCTAATCGATGAGTGAGCAAGGCCTTTCTCAGGCAGGTCCAATAAGTATTGTAGGACCACAGGTACAGTGATCTGGTCTGGTCTATTGCAAGGGATTTCCCAGCTAGCTAGTAGGAGAATCTCTTCCATTTAGTCATAGGAATTTTTTGTAGAGAGCTTCAAATCACTCTGAAGCACCAGACGTAGCTTGTCTCCTAGAGACTCGAAGTGGGAAGGTGAGGATTCTCCATGCATAGAGGTTGAGGCGTTTTATCTCCGGGTGGAGACTCTTCCCCTCCTGTAGAGACAACAGGTTGGGGACTTGGGGCAAAGGGAGGGATGCTAGGGCTAGGCTCTGGAGGTTGTGAAACCAAATTTGGGCGTGGCCAACCCAGGGCAATTAGAATCAAAGTCGCCCCCTCTCTGTGAATCTTTTCTAGAATCCTGGACATGAGAGGAATGGGGAGAAAGGCATACCCTAACTGGGTGGTCCGGTTCACAGAGAAGGCATCCCCCAAGGATTGGTGGTCGTGGGCTGCCCTTGTACAATAAAGCATGCATTTGCTGTTGTTCCATGTGGCAAACAGATCTACACAGGGTACCCCTCCCCCCCCGATCGAGATTAGACTCCTGTACACTAAGAGAGATAACTCCCATTCATGGTGCTCCTCTTGAAGGCAACTGAGCATGTCCGCCCTCCGACCGTGCTACATGAATCACCTGGAGGGTCATGTCGTGATTGAGAGCAAAATGCCAGATGGTCTGAGCTAGCTGACAAAGTTCCTCCGACCTTGTTCCACCCTGCTTGTTGATATACCAGACTGCTGTGGTATTGTCGCAGGCTATCCTGATGACCCTGCCCTGCAGCACATGGCGAAACGCCTTCAAAGATTTTAGAATAGTTATGGTCTCTAAAATGTTGATGTATGATTGACACTGAGCTTTGGTCCACCTCCCCATAATGGAGAGGTCTTGAAGGTGAGCCCCCTATCCTGTCATTGCCGCATCTGTCATCAAAAAATTAGTAGGGTTAGGTTGTATGAAAGACACGTCCCTGCCAACACAAACTTCCTATTACATCATATTTTTAGAGAGTTCAAAATCCCCCTTGTAATTCTAATTCTCTTCGTGGGAGGATCCACGAGAGGACTGAATAACTTCAAGAACCACAGTTGGAGAGGTCGCATAAACAACCTGGCAAAAGGCATGGTAGCCGTAGCGGATGCCATGAGACCTAGAAATCTCTGAAAGGTTCTAATCCCTTGAATTCTATGGATAGTTAAAGTCCTTACCAAATTGGAAATGTCCAGAAATCTATCTTCTGGGGAAAAAACCTTTGCTTGGGTAGAGGCAATTATTGCTCCAATACAGTCAATATGTTGTGTGGGAGTGAGGCGGGACTTTTGTATGTTTATGGTTAGTCCCAACCTCGCGCAGAGACTTAAGGTGAAGTGAAGGTTGTCATTCAAGGAATCTGGTGAATTTGCTACCAATAGCCAATCATCCAGGTAGGGGAAGATGGAAATGTCCTGCTTACGGAGGAAAGCTATGACTGGGGCCGTAACCTTGGTAAAGACCCTAGGGGCCGAGGACAGACCAAATGGTAATGAACAAAATTGAAAATGCATAGTCGTGGGTGAAACGGAAAAATTGTCTACAGGAAGGATGCAATCTAACATGAAAGTAGGCATCCTTTAAATCAATAACAGCATGCCACTGACCCTGCTTCAGGTGGGTCTTTAAATTATCAAGGGTAAGCATCTTAAACTTGTGGTAGGTAACGAACATATTAAGGAAATGTAAATCTAAAATAGGTCTATGGTCTCCTCCCTTTTTATCCACTACAAAGTAGTTGGAATAAAGACCTGATTGTAAGTGGGTGCAGGGTACCAATTTGATGACACCTTTGAGGTACAACTGAATAATTTCTTTATTCAAAGCCACAGATTGCTGAGGAGAGAATGTAACAGGTTTAAAAGGTTTAACTGGAGGTGGCAGAGAGGAAAACTGGACTCTGTATCCCACCTTAATGATCTGTAAAACCCAAGTGTCAGTTGTAATTGCCTCCCAACAGGGGAGAGAGTTAAACAACATATATTGAAAAGAAAGTTCTCCCTATACCGTGAGGTCCAACTGCAGTGGGAGGTCAAGTAATTGTCAGCGCCGCCCTCTGCCAGATTGTGAAGGGAAAGGCTGCCTGGTGTATGCCCTAGGTTTAAATGGTGGGTAGGGAGACCTTGCTTTCCCTTGATATTGGAAAGGGGCAGAATAGTACCTTTTATTATAAGGCTGGTACTGTGTGGGATATTGCCAAGGTGGCCTGCTGTAGGACTGCTGAGGTGTGTATTGGCGGGAGTGGAAGAAGGTAGGGCCCTGATCCCTTTGGGCGATCTTCATTTTGATGGTTCTGGCCCTAGACTTTTGGATCTTCTCAAGGACCTCATCCCTCTCCTTAGCAAAAAGTCCAGACTGATCAAAAGGTAGATTTTCAATACACGCCTTATGGTACGATTATAACTTGGTGCCTCTGAGCCCAGCAAAACGTCGTGTGACGATAGCGTTTGCAACACCCCTCGCCGCCATCTCTGAGGAGTGTCTAGCTGCCTGAAGCTGAAAGCGAGCTGTGGTGGAGCCCTCTGCACAACAACGCTGCGCAGCTTTTTGTTTATCCTTGGAGAGGTGAGGGATAAGTTGCTGTACCTCGTCCCACAGGTGATGCTGATATTAAGCCATACCTGCGGCATAATTGGCCGTGTGCATAATCATAGTGCTTGATGCAGAGGCCCTTCGTCCGAAGATGTCGATTCTTCTGCTTTCTTTATCAGCTGGAGAAGTGTCTTGTGAGTTCTTTAGATATTTCTCTGCAGAGGCAGAGACTATCAAGGAGTTTGGGAGAGGATGGCGAAGAAAAGATAGAACCCTGCTCCGGAGGAAACAGGTAGAAGGAGCTGCTTGATGAGCATACCAACTGAATAGAAGCTGGGTTGTTCCACAGCTTTCCCGCTTCAATAGTGTGCTTTCTAAAAAGCGTAAGGGTAAGTTTGGACTGGGGTGGCTTTTCCACGCTCCTATACGCTGGGTCCGACTCCTGTGCAGAAACCGGAATCATATCAAGCTTCAGGGCTTCTGAAAAAAATCTCTTCAGAAGTCCTTGGACGTCTTTGTGGTCCTGCAAAGACACAGAGGACACCGTGCCCTGGACGTTGTCTGAAGGGGGTGGAGAGAGATTTTCCGATTCTTGACCCTCAAAAGGTTCCTGAACAGGGGTCTCAGGATCGACCAGTTCCAGGGAAATTGGGTTGTAGAGGGGTATCTCTGGTTGCTGAGGCACAGGATTAACCATGACAGGAGACTGCATGAACTGCTTCCTTATTTTTCACTTCTGTGCAGTACGTCACAGGAGCTTTCTTTGTTTTTTGAGGAATTTCTCTCTTTCCTCATCCCAAAACGCCGAAGGTTGTTCTATCAACGTCGTAGGCTGCCCTGACGACATCGAAATGCCCTCTCTTGACGACGAGGGATGGGACAGGCTTGTAGTTTCCCTTGACGTCGTGCGCTTGACTGTCGCTGTCGTGGAGGTCTCTTGTCGAGAGGATGGCAATCTATGCCTAGAAGGCAGCTCCAACGAACGTAAAGGACTGCGAGGCGTCGGAGAGGTGTCGATGTCGGCACTGTGCCTCAACGTCGGAGAAGGATCAACGGCAGTTTTAGAAGCCATGGTAGCCTGGAGCAATTGCAGAAGGCAGGAAACAATCTATTTATTTTCCTGCCAACAGGACTCCTCTTGAGCCTTAAAAAAATGCCAAGGGAAGGTAGTCTTTCGACCGCTGCTAAGGCAACTTAAATTTTCTGTCAGGGCAATCTGCAGGCGGAGGTGCAAACCACTGCAGCCGTGGAGGCTGGTAAGGGGGAACCAGTAAAATGTGGGTCGGAGACCTCTTCGGCATTGTACAGCGGAGAGGCAATAGTCACTGCTGAGACACAGGAGGGGAAAAAACTCCCGTTTCGAAAAGTCCCTCATCGTCGGAAGACTTGGGGGAAAAAGAGCGGGCTGCCAAGCTGGCAGGCTCAACCCCTTCATGAAGCCTTTGCTTCTTAGGCAATGGAGAATGGGATGCATGAGACGTGGAAGGTCCCTGTACATTGTACTCCTGCGCGGAGTGCTCAGAAAGAGTAGGTGCCGCGGAGACGGTCTCCTCAGCCCCTAGGCTAGGTACCATAGGGGACACAGCCGGTGTACGCTGTTTGGGGCTGCCTCTATGTTTTTGTTTACCATCAAGCTCCTTCAAGAGGGTGGGTAAACAAAGCAACCTCTCCCGAAGTGTCTTAGGTTTGAAGATACATTCTGGACAGTCTTGAGGTTCATGAGACGGCCCAAGGCATAAGAGGCATTGTCCGTGCGGGTTCTTGGTAGTCATTTTCCTACCGCAGGAGAAGCATTGTTTAAAGCTGTGTTTAGTAGCCATGTAGACTGAGTGAGCTAGCGAGCAAAGGGATAAGACAGTAAGCTGCGAAAGCAGTTGGAAGGAACTGTTGGGTTTGGGCGGGAAGGTGCCTTATATACTGTGGGGACTCAAGATCGTCACATGGTTTTTTCAAACTAGTGAGCTTGGTTTATATCGGTAAAGAACTGCCCCTTCCTGTGGGCGGTGAATCAGAAATAGTCCTGCCCATCCCGGCTCCAGGGTAAGGAAGGAGAATCTGGACAGCTGATCCCTGTCTCTCCCCCCTCCCCACCTATTCAGTCCAATGAGTCTTTATGAAAAACACTAGTCTGAGCGACAGCGGACTACAAAACCCAGCAGCCTCTGCACCGACTCTGGCATTTGCTTTTGCAAACTGCGAGCGCAAAGGCTGCTAGGGTTTGTAGGTGGTGGCGAGTGGTGATAGGGTTCATTGGGGCAGACCTGACTGGAAGGATTTAAAATCTGACGTTTCACTTTCTCCCCAAACAAAAAGCAGAAACCTCTCTCATGTGCCCCGCTCAGATTTTGACTTTCTGTGGGCCTATTTTAGAGAGCGGGATCCAGGAGACAAAATTAAAAGTGTCCTGCTTACAGCAGCTTGAGAACTCTTCGACCTCTAAAAATATACAGCCGACGTTGTCTCACTCTGATGTTGATAGCACATCTCCTCCATCCAGCCCTATTACAACACATACGGCATCGTCAAGGTTTTCTCTTCCCTCGACCTCGAGAGCACACAAATCGTCAATGTCGTCAAGACATCAACAGATACAGTCGACGTCAACAACTCCAGCTTCACCTCCGCAACCTTCTATGTCGAGAAAGGTCGTCTCGACGTCGAAAGCAAAACCCTTGACGCTGAAACACTGGGAGGTGCCCACGGTCCCAGAGCCGACTCCCTTCCAGTTAGAGGCAAAGAGAGCGTTCCTCAAGCGCCAAAAAAAACAGACACGTCGAAAAGAGAGGAGGTGGCGAACTCTCAGGCAATTTACCCCCTCTCCACCTCAGGAAGATGTTCCCACCACACCTCTACCTGAGCCAGATCCCATTGTGGTTCTGTTACCTGAATCACCAGAGGCTTCTGACAGCCTGGATGTGGAAAGCCTGTCACCTCCACCCTCTGATGACATCCAGGGAACAGGCTCATCGGGCTCCTCACAGGGCCATAAGGATTTCCTACTTTTGTTAAAGAAGTTCACCGACATGTTAAAGATCGCCATATCCCCAATGACTGAACAGGAAGTGGATCCAGCTTACTCCTCTGTTGAGAAGCCCCCGCAGTCTAAACTGACTTTGCCCCTTTTTAAATGGCATGCCATGGAGGCTGAGAAGCTGTGGTCAAACCCCACTTCTATACAGCCAGTCTCAGCGACTGGGAGTTCCTATTACCTATTCCCTCCACAGAAGGGTTCGATACTCTTTAAACACCCGCTGCGTAACTCGTTGATAGTGGTTGCTTCAGCGGAAAGGTTTCAAAGAAGTATACAGGAGACTTCACCCGCTGATAAAGAGAGTAGACGTATAGACGTCTTCGGAAGAAAAGCTTTTGTGTCCAGCATGATGTTAATGAGGGCGGCTAACTATTCTGCACGTATGACCTCCTTTCAGCACCACTTATGGGAGGAACTATATAAAGTTATTCCATTCCTCCCAAAAGGCAAACAAAAATCTCTACAAACTGTTTGCTCGGATGGTTCGCTAACAGCTAAATTCCAGTTGCAGGCGGCACGCCACTCCTCAGAAGCAGCAGCACGGGGTGTCGCTAATGCCATAGTGACCCGGAGATTTGCCTGGCTTCGAGGAACTAAACTGGAGTCACATCACAGGTCAAGAATCAAGAACTTGCCCTTCGATAAGTCTGGACTCTTTGCCAAAGAGACAGATGTGGTTCTATATAAAACTCAGAAATCGCGTGCCACTGCGATTAAGATGATTACTCAGAGGGAACAGGGCCCCCAATATCACCAGTTCCACCAATATCAGAGCTAAATATCCTAGTATAGACCTCACAAGCACTATATGGGGAATTTTCAACCGCAACAAAGGAGATATTACCCCTACACTGCTCCCTATCAGAACAGATCACGACCACCATACACGTCCTATAGGCAGAGGGGTAATCCCAAGCAGCCTTTTCCCACCCCTTCCTCCAGGGGACGTAAATGACAACAACTGTCCCCATCTGAGTTATCTTCCTCTACTCAGCTCACTACAGTTAATTTTGAAAATGCTTTGTTAGATTGCCTCCCTGCTTGGGAGTGCATGACCACTGATAAATGGGTATTACGCATTATAGAGTTTGGTTATAAGGTCTCTTTCTCTGTTTTACCACCCCAGAACACGACTCTGAGGTCTGTTCACTTTTCTTCTTGCCAGTTGCATTCTTTAAATAAAGAAGTTGATGAGATGTATACCAAGGGTGTTATTGAAAGAGTTTATTTTTATGTATTGATTTTATTATTTATTTATTTTATTTAATATATTTATTGATTCAGATTCTGCCTATTCGGGTTTCTACTCCAATTACTTTGTTATTGACAAAAAGGATGGGGGATATAGACCTATCCTAGATCTGAGAGCACTTAACTACTTCATTGATTACCGCAAATTTAAAATGCTAATGATTGACCGTTCGGCAGAGTTTATCCATAGGCACCAATGGTATGCAGTAATAGATTAAAAGGATGCGTATTTCCACATCAGGCTTCGCCTTGATTGTAGGAAGTTTTTCCGTTTTATTCATAATTCCATCCATCTGCAGTTTTCATAACTCCCCTTTGGATTGCCATCCGCCCCAAGGGTATTCACTAAGGTATTAGCTCCTGTCATAGCCCATATTTGACAACGAGGTATCTCCATTCTTCCATACCTTGATGATTGGCTCTTGGTGGCAGATTCCCCTCAAGACCTTATTAGAAATGTGGAGTTTACCTTGAACCTATGTACTAGCCTGGGCTTGTCTGTTAACTACCAAAAGTCCACCTTGTCCCCGACCCAACGTGTTAATTATATAGGGTCGATATTGGATTCCTCAGTGGCAAAAATGTTTACCCCTGAAGATGGATTTCGAGATATCTCACGAATTGACACCCTTTCTATTCACAGATCCCAGTCTGTTAAGGTCTTCCAGAGGTTACTAGATCTCATGGCCTCTACCAGTCACCACTCCCTTTGCAAGGCTCCATATGCGTCCTTTGAAATTATGGCTCTTGAATCTGTTTAACCCCCTTACAGATCCCCCTCACAAGAGGTTACAGATCCTCAGACACATTTTGAATTCCCTTTCCTGTTGGAAGCAGAGAGATTTAGTGTTGGTGGGTAGGTCTTTTGAGATACCGTTCCCAACTAATACACTAACTACTGATGCTTCCTTAACAGGATCGGGGGCTCACCTGCACGAACTCAATGTTTCGGGTTTGTGGACCAAGCACCAACAACAGCTACACAAACTCACTGGAGATCATAACTATTCTAAATGCCTTGAAAGCGTTCAGTCCCAGACTCCAGGGGACTGTAGTGAACATTGCCTGCGACAACATGACAGCCGTGTGGTACATGAACAAGCAGGGTGGCAAGAGCTCTGTCAGTGGGCTATGAAGATATGGCATTTTGCAAGGACCCAGAACATGTATCTGATAGCCACACATGTTGCAGGTACGGACAACACGAGAGCGGACATCCTCAGCAGGCTCTCCATCGAACATCACGAGTGGGAACTCTCCACGCAGGTATTTCGACACTTGATAAACCTCTGGGGCACTCCCCTCATAGACCTCTTTGCCACAGCGGCAAATTCCAAGTGCACCCTGTTCTGCTCCCGAGCTGCACACGACCCTGCATCGATAGCAGATGCGTTTGCACTACCTTGGTTGCCTCATCTCCTCTAAGCGTTCTCCCCTGTTCCAATCATTCCCAGGGTATTAAAGAGATACAGAAAGAGGGAGCCAATCTCATTCTAATCTGCCTGAGTTGGCCCCGCCAAATTTGGTACACAGAACTCCTTCACCTCGCCAAAGTAGTTTTTCCCTTACCTCAGGCCAAGGACCTGTTGTCCATGCACCAAGGTCAAATACTCCACCCCGAAACGAACCACCTGAACCTCCATGCTTTTCGCATCCAACGCACCTGATCCCCGATCCTAATGAGAATAAGATGCGCTTGGTCCTAACTAGTAACTTTAAACCTTCCACCATAAGATCATACGACACTAAATGGAAAAGATTTGCAGCCTGGTTGTCTAACCAATCTCTCTCTGGTGAACAAAACTCAGTAGACTTAATCTTATGATATTTACTCCAACTGGCTGAGTAAGGGTTGGCACACTCCTCCCTGAGGGTCCACCTCTCAGCTATCGCAAGACATTTCCCGGCGGGGGGTACTTACTTGCTGTTCTCTCACCCTAAGGTGAAGAAATTCCTCAAGGGTTTGGCCAATTTATTCCCCTCACATAAAATTCCTGTATCCCAATGGATCTGAACTTGGTCCTGCCGTACCTTCCAGGCCACCCTTTCGAACCCCCCGACCAGTCGGATTTATTCCATTGGTCCTTGAAGACAGCATTTTTAGTAGCCGTTACTTCCCTATGAAGAGTCAGTGAATTAGCTGCCATTTATATCAAGGAACCTTATTTGAAAATATTTCCTAAGAGGGTGAAAATCTCAGTCCACCATTCATCCCTAAGATAGTTTCCCCTTTCCATTTAGCACAAAAGCTGGTTCTCCCAATTTTTTCTCCCCCTCCTCATGATTCAGAGGATCTGCAATTAGCCCATACTATAGTTATCAAGAGAGCAATTATTCTATACCTGGATAAAACTGCACACTGTAGGCCCTCTGACTATTTATTCGTGTCTCCATCCTTACACCAACTGGGCCAAAAGGTATCCTCCCAGACCATCTCTAAATAGTTGGTCCAAACGATCTCCCTGGCATACTTAGCAAGCGGGCTCCCCCCAATCGACACGCTCATTCCCTTCAAGCCGTAGGAGCATCCACTGCAGCTTTTGCCAATGTGTCACCCCAGTAAATCTGTAGGGCAGCAACATGGCGCTCTCAGCACCTTTATTAAACATTACGCCCTACATTTAGACCCCCAAGCTCATACAACGTTGGGAAACTCTAGCCTTACTTCAGTGTTTAAGTATCGGTAAATCACACACAACTCTTCTCCCGAGTTGTGTTTATACAGCTTTATTAAATGTTTTTCACATGAAACTTTGCGACTGTGTTTCTATTTACCGGTTGTTCACAAATAAATTAGGACTTTACTTTATAAGGATTGTAAGTCCTGATTACATCATAGAAAATTCCCCCACCGCCTCTGGCTAGGCTTGGTATTCAATGGGAGCAGACACACGAAAAACAGGTGGCACCGAACATTCTCACAAATAACCCTCCTTCCAGCCCCGTGTGAAATTCTCTTCCAACAGGGTTGGAAGAAACTGTTGGGTTTAGGCGGGAAGGTGCTTTATATAGGGTGGGGGGAGGGGCTCCGTGAACGTCACGTGGCTTTTAAAATATGAGCGTGGTATATTGCCCCCCCCCAACCCCGCCCCTTTTCTCTCCTTTGGGATTTATTCATCAACCCCCCCTCCCAAGACTGACGCAGCCTCCTCTCCCCACCTATCCTGTAGTTTCTTTCCTTCGTTTTCCTCCGCCTCAGGCAGGAGGAAAGAGCAAGCTGATGCTAGTGCACGACAAAGGACGTTGGTCCAATTGTGAGCAGGAGACGCTTCCCGCCTCGGCGTTCGGCTTCTTATTTGCATAGTCTCCTGTCATTGGTTCTTACCCGAGCCGACTCCGATTGGCTCTCGGATGTCCCATGCTCTCCAGGCAGGGGCGGTTGCGCACACGTCACGCTTGCAAGATGGCGTCGCCCTTAGTGCGGAGATGGCTGAGCAGACGCTGCGGACGTGGCTCCCTATTTCCTTTGCGAGTGAGTCGGTTCTGCTCCCCACGGACAAATCATCGAGAACCGGGGTGCTCATGAATATGGATGAGGCGGTTTTGCATAACCCGGCGGGCGCGTGGCAGCTAGGGTGGCCGGATATGCAAATATTAGGGAACACTGAGAAATACAGGTTGCGGGGTTGCGTTGGCTACAGTGCAGCCCCACAACCTGTATTTCTCATACATGTCTTCTAAACTTTGCGTATCTGGCCACCAGCGGTGCCTGGGCCCGGGAGGAGGGGGCCTAATAACTCCATGTTCGCTGTGAGTACATGGCGTGGCCCTTTCCTCTTGCCTTCTATGGGGAACCGGCCTCATAGACCGCCCCACTCCCATAGGAGCCTTACCCCCCCCCTCCAATTCAAAGTAGAGCCATGTTCACCCCATAGCATCCTTCTCCCCCCATCCAGACTGTTGGCCCCTATAGAACACTCCCACCCCAGCTCTTTCTATTGGGCCTTGGCCCCATAGAGCATTCTCTACCCTATGGCTGTGTCTATTAGTGATAGTCGCCCCATAGCAACCCCCATATTCCAAATCAGACCAGTCTTCTCCTGGCCCTTTCTATTGGCCCCATAGCATCAGTCAGTTAGTTCCCTTCTCTTCTTCTCCTCCTAGCATCCCTTTTCCTCAATTCTGACTAGTCTCTCCCTGGCTCTTTCTATTGGTCCCATAGAATGACCTTCCCCTGCACTGTGTAGCATCCCCTTGATCTTTCTGTATATTGGGCATCAGCCCCCCACCTATTCCAGGCAGTCGCCCCATAGCACTTCCCCCCCCCCCCCTTTCAGACTAGTCTTCTCTTGGTTCCTTCTTATTCACACCACCTCTGTTACAACCCTCGCACCTCCACACAGTAGCTGTACCTATTGCAAACTCCTGTACCATATACCTCCACCCCATAGCAACCCCCAATTCAGGACCATTAGACTAATCTTTCAGGGCCTCCTACTGGAAGTTTATGATTTCTATCCCCTATTGGGCACTGGTCCCATAAAAATACACAACCCATATCTCAATTCAGGTTAGTCTTCTCCTGGCTGGAAGAGCACCTCTCCGATCTTTCTCTTAGTCCCATTGACCTCCCATCCCATAGCACCACACCTCCACCCCAGTCTTTTCTGTTGGGAACTGCCCCATAGACACCACCACCCCATAGCAACTTTCCAGTTCAGATTTGTCTTCTAGCTCTTTCTGTTACCCAAGCCGTATCTGTTAGCTTTTATATGTATTTGAGTATCTTGGGATCTTAACATCTCTTGTCTCTCCTACCAGCACATGGCAACCATCATCCCCAAGGTTTCCCAGTTGGACAATTCCTCCAATTTCCTGGACAAGGTTCCACATCGCCAGCATCCAGGGATCCTGCGTCTCAAAAGTGTCCAACTTCCGGCAGAGCTTACAGAAGCAGCTTCTCTCCTTGTGGAGCGTGAGTCATTGCTCAGGGTGCTGTGCCATGAAATGGGAGTTTGTAGTGGTGCTCGGTGTTGGTCCCATGCCTCATTAGGGGGACAGGGAGTGGGAAGTGCTTAGTAGGGGGATGTTGTGCTGTTGTTGTTGCTGTCTCAGTGGGGAGAAGGAGGAGGCAGCTGCATGCTCTGAAACCATGCCTCCCGTCCCCACTGGCAAGATCCCCCCTCCCCCCAGTCAAGCCCTTTTCTCCCCCTCCTGTGCCACAATATCCCCCCCAGGCAAGGATTGCAAGGGAAAACCACCCCCTTGCTTTGAAGGGTTCCTGGACCTTGAGATTTCATTGTGCAGGTGGGAGGAGAGGGGCACAAATGGATGCTGGGGGAAGTGGGGCAGGGAGGGGGACGATAGCTGACATTGACATTTCTTCAAGGCAATGCACATTTAAATTTCACTGTGAGTTTCTTTAATGTTTATAAAAGTGCTTGCACACATTCCAAACTAACGTTAAAAAGAACTGTTATTGTCAGAGCTGGATTTTCCAGCCCTGACAGCCTTGATGAAAATCACGTTAATTTCAATGCTGGATGTGTAAAGGTTCCTGCATACATTACAAAATCTTACATTGGATAGAAACTAATGTGGGCAAGCAGCCTAAGCTCCCTAGTATGGTGATAGGTGTGAGAAGGGTTCCTGGACCATGAGGGCAGGCAGTTCATTGCATCTACATTGTCTCATTTCTCTTTCCAGAGTCCTCTGTGCTAGGTCTGGAGAAGCAGGCACAGGCGCTGAGCAACTATCTGTGGAGCCGCAAGCGCCCCCTAGAGGCTGGGGAGCTGCGCAGGAGGGCAAAGCAGATTGAGCAGCAACTGAAGGAGAAAATGGTACCGCTGCCCCCTGAGATGGGTGAGCATGTCTTCAGGAGAAATTGTGGAAGGACACCCTTTGGAGATGGGGGTAGGGAGCTCAGGAGGGGGTGCTCTCACTTTGGAGTCTGTGCTGAACCCAGAATGGCACTAAGGGGCATTTTGTTACAGGGAGCAAGGCAGAGGGCAGCAGGGAATAGGGTGGAGTGGGGCTCAGCAGGAGGTGCTATTTGGCAGGAGACTTGGCAGGGAGTGCTGTAGGGGGCTCAGTAGGGAGAGTTGCAGGGAGCAAAATTGTGGCGGCTCGGTAGCCACGCTGTGCAGAAAGGGAGCGGGGCAGGTGGGAAGCTCAGCAGGAGGCACTGTTTTGCAAAGTGAGGGAAGATCAGTAGAGACAGTGGGTGTTAATAAAACAACATGCCCCAGTATGGTCTGCCTGGACCAGAGCCTTATCCGTGTGTCTGTTAGCATGCCACCAGATGTGGGTCTGCTACAGCCCCCGACAGGGTAGGTGACTGCCCAGGAATTGTGGGTTTGAAGGAACCGAGCCCACAGTTCGGATCCAAAGGCTGCCCTGGTGGGCCACATAGGCAAGCTTGTGTATTCATGGCTGCCAGTCGTGGCGGGGGACAGAGTGCCGGCTGCAGCATGGGGCTTGGGCCAGCCGACCTCTCCTCTGGTCTCCCTCCCCAACCTGGTCAATCGGCGGGAACATTTATTCGATTCTCCGACCTGATCCGGCTGGGGGTGCGGCTGCATGGTTGTTAACACCCACTGCATAGAAGGGAGCAGGATGAGGGGACTCAGTCGAGTGTGTCGTGTGGAAGATGGCAAAGGTAGTTGTGAGGCAGGACCTCTGGAGATGTGCGAGCTGTTTAGGGTTAACAGTGCAAGTGATGCCTTCTGGGAGTGGGGTAGGGGCTTGATGGGGGGGTGCACATTGAGCTGAGTGTCACTAGGGGGCACTATGGCGGAGAGATGGGCAAGTGGTTTTGGTAGGGGGCACTGCTTCAGTAGTAGGGCTCACTAGGGTGCTGTATGTTGCAGTGTGGGGCTCGGCATGGGCTACTGAATGGCAGGGTGCAGGAAAAGGGGGTTCAGCAATGGATGCCATACAGTGGGTGGGAGAAGCTCAGCAGTAGGTGCCATAGGGGTGGGAGGGAGGGTGCTGTGAACAGGGGGCAAAGCAGAGAAGGTTTGAGAGGGAGGGCACAGCACCTTGGAGAAAGAGGTTTTGAGGACTCTGTGCTGGAAGATGTCTTGAGTAGGGGAGTGCCATTCCCCGGGACGTAGTGGGGGTGGGGGATGGCTCTCCTCTTCTTCTGTCTCCATTGCTGCCCCCATTTCTCTCCTGTCCTGTATCTGCTCTTGACTTCTTTCTCTTCCCGTCAGATGTGCCGAGCTCCATGAACAAGCCCAATGAGCAGCAGCTACAACACAAGGTCTTGAATATCCTACGTAAAACCACCTACCACTGGGAGGACCTCAAGTGAGTGACCCAGCAAGCTGCCGGGGAGAGTGACTCAAGCTTATGTTTCCTTTCTTGCTTAGATGCAGCTGCCTCTGGGTTAGGGCAGGTGGGTATCGGTCACATAGCAACACTGCTTGGATGTTACTTGCTCTGAGCTGGAATGCAGCTGCCTCGGGTGGAGCAGGTATGAACAAGCTTGTACAGCAAACACACAAGGATTGCTTGTCTGGATCGGAAGTGCAGCTGCCTCTTGGGAGGGGACTAGGGGAAAGCCACACCATGCAAGGTGTAGGAACTTTTTGCATCTGGTCAATATATTTCAGATAAAGTATTGAATTCGGGCTGGCCTTAGGGATTTTACTGTCCTAGATGGCAGGTGGGGGGGGGGCTCACTGGGGTTGGAGTCAGTGAGCAGGAGGTGGAAGTGCTGGAGGTTGCTGGGGATGGGGAATAGTTGGCCGGGGTTGTGCCAGAATGTGGCTGCAACCGGACATGACTGTTCCTTGCTAGAGTACTACACAGGTGGTCAACGCAGGACCGGCCTCCCAACAACGGGCTATGCTTGGCTGGTCTACTCAGCTCCCTGCCATAGGGTGGCCACCCCCTTACATCTGTCACCCGTAGATGCCCGTCTACCTAACCTTAATAGTAGAGCCAGTCCAGTATTGAATTGTAAGAAAAGAGACTGTTCTTGTCCTTTTTAAACAAAAAAGTTAGTTGAACTTCTTTTTTTCTTTCCTTTTACTCTGCTTGACTTGTTTGAGGCAGATTTTCGCCACCTCCCTAGACTCCACTGTCAAACAGCTTTTACTGTTAGGAAGTTCTTCCTAATGTTTAGCCGAAGTCTGCTTTCTTGTAACTTGAGCCCATTGGTTCTAGTCTTGCCTTCAGGAGCAACAGAGAACAAGTCTGCTCCATCTTCTCTGTGACAGCCCTTCAGATATTTGAAGGTGGCTATCGTATCCCCCCTTTTAGTCTTCTCTTTGCCAGGCTAAACATACCCAGCTCCTTCAGCCTTTCCTCATAGGATTTGGTTTCCAGACCCCTGATCTTTTTGCTGTCCTCTGAACCCGTTCCAGTTTGTCAGTGTCCTTAAAATGCTGTGTCTAGAACTGGACACAGTACTCCAGATGAGGCCAATTTTCTTTGAAGTTTTCTCAATTCCCCTCCCCCATCTATAAGAACAGGAATAATAATGACCTGCCTTGCAGGATTGTGATGATGGAGGATTGTAAAGCACTTTGAGTGCACTCGGCACTATAGAAATTATAAATAACAATAGAACCTAGATCCCGCTGCATCGGATCATGTCTGTTTCCTCGGACTTACCCGGGCTGCCAGAAGGCCTGGTCTCTATGAAGCGTTGTGACATAACGGCGCTCCGCTGAAAAGAGGTGGCACAGAAATCTCTGTTAATGATTCAGGAGTAAAAGCTATTTAAGGCTTAATTACATCAAACATCTGTTCATGGAAACCAGCCCTAAGTTCCCTAATACTACAAAGGGGCAGTTCCATACCTTGCTGGGGCGTTAAACTCAGTACGGTCTTGAGGCTTGCTCCGACAAGCAGAAACTTTATGTAGTTGATTCATAAGTAAAAAGGCTTGTTTGCGTGTCAGGCACTAAACAGGAGTTATTCAGGAGTAGGAAGAGAAGTATGTACCCTTGGAAAACTAGGAGTACGTACACTATGTGCTCTCTGCAAATGAGGGAGTCCAGCACCCTCTTAACGCCTTGTCGGGGCACCAGGCTCAGCACTGACCGCAGGCACTCCACTGGCATGACCTGTCCTCTCTCTGCTTCCTAGGTACAATGAGGAGCTCAGTCTTGTGTACATGGCAGCCCGGATGGATGGAGTGTTTGCAGCCGTGTCTAGAGCTTTCCATGAGGTGAGATACTACTCTAACCACTAGACACCCCTCCCCCCAAAAAAAAAAATCTGGGGAAAGAAGCAAGGAGCCCTGACTCCCCACCCCCCTGCCCTAACTCACTAGACCCTACCCCTCTCCTAGAGCTCGGAACCGAGTCCAGGCTCCCAACCCCTAGTGTTACAGCTATTAACAGACATAATGCTAACTACACATCATGGTTGCTTTGTCTGTTAATAACCAGCCCCATGTCTGTTACATGCTGCCTCCTTGTTCTTGCGGGCAAAAAAGGAGTAGGCAGCTGTAGATAGCAACTGTCACATCTGGCAGCAACTGGGCAGCTCAGACACGAGGAGGGAGGCAGAGACTGCTTGGCTGGGAAGCGGCACCTTGCTTTGCTACTGGAGAGGAGCATCCGGGGGGAGTTGCTCTTTTCTCAGGTATACCTGTCGAATTTATGGTACCAAATTGGAGTAGATACCCGCTTAGTGCCCGACCAGTTTCTCATTACCAAATTACTATTTTGTGCCCTTTTAACAATTTGCCACTTTTCTGTTTATTTCTATTAATTTACTGATCGATGCATGTCAGAAAGGCACTGAAATAATAACATGGTAAGTCAGGAGAGTTCAGTAAAAGACCGAGGCGGTAACGCTCAGTATTTTGGATTGTCAGGTACCCACCTCCAGGTACCGATAGGTCACCTAAAATTTCAGGCTTTACGTAACTTGCTACCCATTTAGGTGTACCCCAGTCAGCCGGCCACATTCTCCCCTGACTCCCTTCCACTCTTGGAGCGGTGAGGCTCCCTCAGCACTAGCCTTGGTCACCAGCTGGCAAGGCAAAGATGGGGAGACGATCCAGTATTGGCAAACATGCAGTGGTGTAATGTCTGTTCTACTACCTACGTGCCCAGGAGGAGGATGTTTTCAGGAGGGGGTTTTCTGGTTGCCGTAGTTACACCTGACAACCCCCAGGAGTCCTGGCGTCAAGGCCCTCCTTCCACTCTGAATTAGAGCCCTGCATACTGGACCAAGCCCCATGGGATCTGAGGAGTTGGTTTGGTTCAGGAGCCCTCCTAGCCCAAGTACCCTAAACTCGGGACAGATTGGGTCCCCTGTTGGCAAGTGGCCCTGCTCCAATGGAGCTCTGTGATGTCTCAGCACTCTGCAGGGGCAGGGCTACATTAGGTAACGAGTGGAGAATACGTTAATCCTGCCCTTTTCCTGAGATGCCCACTGCCTCCACAGAGCTTCATTGTTGCCCCCGCAGAGTGCCGTGACAAGCTAGATCTGAGAATGTACGGCATTCTTCCAGACCTTTCCTGAGATGGCTCCACCCCATGGAATGCTGTGACATTACAATGCACCAAGAAGGCAGGGCCACCCCATTGCAGATTGAGTGCAGGTATTGAGGAGCCCAGCTGCTTCAGGACCAGACTTGGGTTGGTCATGGGTCTGCACTGGGCTCTACTCTGAATTCCTATCATTCCTGTGGATTTATGCTGTGTATGAACTGATGGGAGATCCTCTGCTTCCCCCCCCCACACCAGATCCAGAAGCGAGTGCCAGACTTTGCACCCCGCACCCTGCTTGATTTTGGCTCTGGGACAGGTGCTGTCAGCTGGTGAGAATCTTCTCTTTGGGAGGGAATATTTTCTCTGGCATGTAGATGGCGAGGCTCCTCGCTGTTCTGCACGAGGCCTTCCCATGCCAGGAATCCTTGGGGCATTAATGCGAGGATCCTCTGCTGGGTTGGTGTGTGACTGT
Organism: Sphenodon punctatus; assembly: GCA_003113815.1. NCBI lineage: Eukaryota > Metazoa > Chordata > Lepidosauria > Sphenodontia > Sphenodontidae > Sphenodon > Sphenodon punctatus. The sequence continues at coordinate 74,255 of QEPC01000149.1, read as the reverse complement.
TTTTCCTTTCTACAGGGCATCACACAGCACCTGGGGCAGGACGCTGCAAGAGTACATGAACATCGACTCCTCGGCTGCCATGCTGGCTCTTGCTGAGCAGCTGATGCAAGGTGAGGATTGAACTAGAGGGGAGGGATTGAACTTGGAGATCTCTGAACCCATGGTCCCTGCGCAAACAAATCTCTTGCCAATCGCTCGCTCTCCTTTTGTTCTATTCCTCATCTTTTCTAGATTGTAAGCTCCTTGCAGTAGGGACTTATCTCGAATTAATGATTGCACAGTGCCTGAGACATTGCTGGCGCTATATAGAGAATAACAGTATTGATTGGAATTTGCAATTGGCACCAGTAGAAGTAGAGTTACGAACTCGAGACCCTGTTTAGGGCTCCCAAGGGGACCGCACATGGATTTTTACAATGCAGTTTTATTTAAGCAGCATATAACTGTAGCTAGTGGCTAGCAACCAATAGCAAGCAGCACTAAAACTGCACAGCCAAGGAAAGAGAACAGATACTGGTAATCTATCTTAATAACCGTATGCAGAGACATGTGTTTACTGCACCAAAAATCCTAAGTATTGCATCCAGGAAAGTCAAATTTGGCAAGCTGCGACCACAAGTATAATTTTTTGCATAATCTAATTTTCATAACTCTGCACGTTCCATAATATGCAAATATGCTTTACAGCTTGCATTTGCAACAGAGTTTTGATGTAAAAACACAGAAGATGGGTACATTGAGCTGCACATTTTTGTTTACTTTATCTCCATGTTTTTTATACACACACATGATAAAAATGAAAAATTAAATTACATACAACAAAACAACTTTTATATGCCCCAAGAAAAATTAGGCAGTAAAAATATTTTCAAGGCAAAACACATGGGGGGAGGGAGAAGGAAAAACAGCAAGCCTAAATACACAGCTATTTTTTTTTTTTAAAAGAAGCCCACCCTGCCCTGTCCTCCGAAATGTCAGCATCCCAGATCTCCTACCCAGTTTTACAGCCCCAGGCCTCCCTCACAAAACTCAGAACCTCAAGACCCCCAAATACAATTCCCCACGCCCAGTTAATAGAATCTGAGTTGGAAGGCATCTTGAAAGTCATCTAGTCTATCCCTCTGCTTGGATGCAGGATGTCTACAGAGGCAACATTCCCAACCAGTCACTGTCCAGTCTCTTTTTGAAAACCTCCAGAGGCAGAGAGCCTGCAACCTCCCTAGGCAACCTTTCTATTGCCACACAGCTGTTGCTGTTAGCACGTTTTTCCTGATGTTTAACCGAAATCTGTCATCCTGTAATTGGAGCTCACTTCTAGTCCTGCCCTCTGAAGCAATGAATAGCAGTTCTCTGCCATCATCTTTGTGGCAGCCCTTTAGGTATTCAAAGATTGCTACCATGTCTCCGCTTAATCTCCTCTTTGGTAAGCTAAACATATTCAATTCCTTCAACCTTTCCTTGTAAGACTTGCTTTCCAGACCCTTTATCTTCTTTGTTGCCCTCCTTTGAACTCACGCCAGTTTGTCAACCTCCTTAAAATGAGGAGCCCATAACTGGACAAACCACTCTGGGTGAGTTCTGGCCAGTGCTGAATAGAGCTTCTCAGCTCCCAGGCCTCTACCCTACCCCTGAAGCTCAGTCCCACAGTTCTAGACAATTCCTACTTCCAGTTGCCCTCTTTCCCCCAAATATAAGCCCCCCAGGGGCCCTATTCACCAGGATTAGGTCCCCCGGGGGCTCGGGGCAGGACTGCCTCATAGATGGTAGATGTGACAGCAAGCCCAGGCTGGGGTCAGGCAATCAACTGGAGCATTAGTCAGGATTTAAAGTGCCCCCACGCAGCTCCCACTGCAGAACCACTGCATTCTCTCAGTTGCCAGGCAGCTGGTGTGGTGATAGGGTTAGTCCAGGGACCTCTTAACTGTTCCACCCCACCCCCATTTTTGCCAATTGGGAAAATGCAGTGAATGTGGATGCCTGTTAGTCTCATCCCATGCAGTTTGGCGGCAAGATTGACTTGATTGATGAGCCATACCGCACTTGTCCAGTCTAGTCCTGCCACGGGGCAGGAGGCAGAGTCTTGAGCGTTCTCTTTGGAGGGTCCAGTCTCTTTAGTTACATTTCTTTCCTCTAACCTCCCCCTATTTACACACACACACGCACACCCCGGTTAGGGGGCTCCATGGGAGGAGTGCGGCGCAGGTTTCGGGGACCCCCTTTCAGCCTATCACTGGGGATTGTCAGGTCCTGTGAAAATCACTGACCTCTGACCATATGCCCACAACTAAACCACCTGATACTGTTATGGGGAAGTAACTATTATGCTGCTGGGGAGTTTTCAAAAATTCCCAAGACCACAGAAGCCCTTTCCTTTCTCTGGCCTGTGCAAGTTTCAGGTCCCCATTTTACAGATTTGCTGGCACCTAAAAATTGGCTCAGCATGTTAAGAAATTGTGTTCTCCAGCTTGCAACCAACATCTGCCGCTATAAATTTTCCATCAGACTGTACATGACCCTGCTCTGATGCAGATTTGCTATTTAGCTACTTTAGTATAGTAAGCCCATACAGTACCATATTTTAATAGGCATCTCTGGATATATCTTGGGATAGGGTGCTTGGTACCCTTCCAGCCACTGAAACATGGAGTCCCCATTAGTTTGGGTTTTGCCACAGAGTAAAAGGGGGGGAGGGGGGGCTTGAGCATATCCAGGGAACCTTGGAGGAGAATCGCAATAATAGCACACAATTAGCATCTGTTCAGTGCCATCATCCTGCCGCATGACTTTCGTCAGCCAGTCACCCTGTAGTCATTAGTCCCCTTCTCGGCATTGAATCAGTTAATGAAGCTGACAAAGCTCTCATTGGCCTCGCCGGTGTCACCCTGGGCTGAAGTGAATGGCTTAGAATGAAATTGACTAGAGGAAAAGGGAGTTCTGGTCAGTTTTACTAAGGGACTCGGTGTGGGCAGGGTTCACTGCACCCTCCTTGCCAGCTGATCAGCAGGAAACGGGGGTCCCCCAAAAAGGGATTCCCTGTCTGTCTGCTCGTGGGTTTGCTTCTTGTCAGCTGTTTGACGGGGAGCTGTGTTCCCTGCACCCTGCTTGACAGCTGACTCTTGGGAAGCCCCAGTTGGGATTTGGATGGATCCTGTATTTATGCTGCCACTCCAAGGCCCCCCTCCTGGTGGCCAGAGTCGATAGAGCAGCAATGTAAACCCAGAACAGGATAAACATTTGTGGGTTCAGTGTGACACAATCTCCATTTGGCCTCGAGGCCCTCCCCTATGCTTCCTGTTCAGTTCCTTGCTGGTCTGCAGAATGGAGTCTCTAAACCCCGACCACGCCAAACCTAGAGTCTAACCAGACCCGAGCTTGCAATTGGCCAGTTATGTCTCACAGCTATAACCTACACGTGTTCAGCGTCAAACGAACTTCTTTAAATTTGATTCTTGCCTCCTATTAGCAACCTATTGTAAACAGTAGAGTTATGTATGCTGCCCCCCCCCCCCCAAACAATGGCCTCATCTGTAATAAGGTAATGAAATGAATCTTCAAACTTGAGCTAACTTTCTCAGCTACTAAACTAATAAGGTAGTATTAAATTTATGAATATATTACTAAATAATTTGCTTACTCATTAATAAACAAGCATGAACTGAACCAATAACATACGTTAAAGCAAAACTACCATCTCCCCTCTATAAGCTTTTTGCTCTGACTACACACCAGACCGAGTCCCCTCCCAAAGCTAGTCCTGTGCTGGCTCTAACCTACCAGACTCCACTCCCTACCCCAGAGTTGGGGGTGGAATCTAGGAGTCCTGGATCTCGACTCCCCTTGCTCTAATTCACCTAATGGCCCTCTTTCAGAGCTGGGGATGGAACCCCCATTAACTCTCTATCTTTATTCCTCTCCTTCTGTCTGTTTATCCATATGTTTCTCCTCCTTCCTATCCCCCGTCTGTCTCTGATGTGCCCTTAATCCAATGTGTCCCCACACGGCAGCTGTTGTGATTTCCCTGGGGTGCTGACTGTGACTGATCTCCCCACCCTACTCCTACCCCATATGCTGATGTCCCTTTGCTCCTCTCTCAGGAGGCAAGTCCCAGGACCTGGCTTTCCCCGGTGTGTATTTTCGGCAGTTCCTCCCAGTCTCACCCAAGGTAAAAACAATCCCCCGGAAGGAGAGGCCTGGGAATTGGGGGGAGTGGGGTGTTATGCCACTACCTTCCTGTGAAAGGGGGTGGGAACAGGACAAGATCACAACTTTTAATTTGGGTTTTGAAATTGTAAATGTTAATCACTGTGTATTGATGTGAGGTTTGGTATTTTATATTGTTGTTTCTCTGTAAACCACCTGGAGTTCTTTCTGGAGAGGGTGGGGTACAAATCTAAAATAATGTAATTATCTTGCTAAAGGGGCCTTTGGGAGCATAGCCAGAGCAGAGAGGCTGGACCTAGCGGGAGCTCATTAAACCTCCGTCCCTGCTTGCTAATTATTTCGTTTAACTCTGCCTCACATCATGCTTTGCAGCTCCACTAGGAGTTCGTCTTTCTATCTTGTTATAACCCCAGGTCATTAATCTAGCATTTGCTAATTGATGGTGTCACCTGGGCCTGTTTTCACAAATTTAGTTAACGTTTCCACTTTGAAGTATTAAAAATGTTTTCAAGTTGCAATTGGAAAGACTTAAGGCAAGCCTGATGAGAGGAGGGTGGTGAAGGGGTGGGGGGTGACAATTGTACTGCCCCCCCAGCCAGTGGTTCAAAATGGGGTGTGGGGGTGGCATTTCAAACACCTTTAGGATTAAAATTCCGAGTGACTTTGATAAATTGGAGATCTGGGCTGAACAATATAGTGAAGTTCAGTAAAGACAAATGTAAAGTACTGCATAGAAAGAAAATTCAAATGCACAATTACAAGATGGGAGATATAACTGATTAGGCAGCAGCTCTGCCAAGACTGATTTTGTGGTTGTAGAGGGTCACAAACTGAACATGAGTCAAGTGTGTTGCCATTTGAATAGCATTAATAACAGAAGCATCCTATCCAAGACTCAGGAAGTTGTAGTACCACCATGTTTGGAACTGGTTAGACTTCTGGAGCCCCAAACTGAATGAAATACTTTTATTTCAAGAAGGATGCTGACTAATTGGATGCAGAGGAGAGCAGCAAAGCTCATCAGGGGTCTAGTCTCCTTGGGATTAAAGTGGGGCCAGAAACCCTCAGTATTTCCTCCTCTGCATGTGTATCTCATTCTGCTTTACTAACTGCTGCTTGTTCCAACCCATTCCCCAGGGGAGGGGAAGTGTTATTTAACCCCTGGTTCACTCTGTGAGAACAAAGGGGGAGGGAGGGAGCTACTCTGGAGTAAAAAAAAAAACTGATCTGTGTGTTTGCGAGAAGACACTCGACCTACGTACCTGAAGTGTGCGAGTCTGAAAAAAGGTTTCATTCCCCATCTCTTCCTGTTCCACATGGCACTGGCAGGTGAAATTCGACCTCGTGGTCTCTGCCTACTCCCTAAATGAGCTCCCAAGCCAGGCGCAGCGGGTGGAGACTGTGCAGACGCTCTGGAGGAAGACTGATGCCTTTCTGGTGAGTCATGCTCTGGATTGGGCCTTGCATCCTATTTCTCCTCCTCCTGCTGGATTGGCTCTGCCTGTTCTCCCTCTCTCAAATTAGCCCCACAGCCTTACTCTGTACCCCAGGGCCAGTCCATGACTGCCTTTTCACTGGCCTTCCCCACTTCCATCTTGAACCTCTTGCTTCTGTTTAACACTTTGATGTCAAGCTCCGCCTCCTTGCCTGCCTCTTTGATCATGTCCAGCCCCTTCTGTTCTCCCTCTCCCTCTTAAGCACCTTGTCATCACCTTCAAGGCTCTTCATGGCCTTGCTCCTCCCTATCATTCTGTTGTTGCTTCCTGCTACAGTCCCACTTGGGAACGTCACTGCTCCTCTGCCATCACCCTCACCCGCCCCCAAGTCTCTTCCTTCCTAAACTATCTTCACCCCTCCATGCTGCCCCCTAAACCTGGAACTCCCTCCCTTCTTGGACACACATGCTCTACGCCTTCCTCACTTTCAGATGCCTCCTAAAACCTACCTCTTCCATCAGGCTTTCCTCCGCCTCTTGTCCATACAAAGGTGCTCATTGATGCTGCTTCTACTCCTACTATTCACTGTCCTCTCCTCCTGTAATTAAGCTAAGCACATGAGCTTGCAACTTCTCAACTTAATGAATGCATCCCTGCCTCTCCTTATGTCCTCCCCTCCCTTGTCCGTTGTAGATTGTAAGCTCCCAGGACAGAGATCTGTCTCTAACTAATGACTGTTCTGTCAGTGCCAGGCCCATTGTTGGTGCTATATAAATAATTATGAATAATCTTGTGTTTTATCTATCCATCCGTCTGGATCCATCTTCTCCAGGTGCTGATAGAGAACGGGACCAAGGAAGGTCACCAGATGCTCATGGAGGCCCGAGATGTGGTGCTGAAGGTAAGGCACCTCATTCCAACCCTGAACCATTGGCAGGAGCAGCTCCTGTCGGCCCTCAACTGGCCAAAAGCCTGCAGGGTGAGGCAGTGAGTCATGTGTGCGCTCACCCTCGTGTGTGTGTGTGAGGGGTAGCATTGTGCTCCTGGTGGAAGTCGGGAGGGGAATGAGGGTGGTTGGGGTTTGTAAGCTCAGGACAGGGGGTTAGAACTAGATGGCCTTTGTGGTCCCTTACAACTCTCCAGTTCTATGCTCCTAACTCTTGTACTTTCTCCCCCTCCTCATAGGGGGAAGAGAGGGTGACTCATGACCCGCGAGAGGCATGTGTATTTGCCCCAGTGAGTATCTGCTGTGGTCCAGTGTTGACCTTGAGACTGGCCAGGCCCAGGGGAGGGGCAGTACCCACACTGTGCTGGCACACGGCTAGTATGGGGAAGGAGGCTCTGACAGAATCCAATGTCACCTCTTTTTGTGTGTGTGTGTGTGTGTGTGTGCTCTCTTTCCCAGTGTCCCCATCACCTACCCTGCCCACGTCTTTCACCCACGCGATCCCTGCCCTGCAACTTCATCCAGGCATATCACCCCCTGCCCTTCAGCTGGGTAAGTGTGTCGCACCTCGGCTGGGATTGGAGATTAATAGGCAGGGGCAAAGGAAGGAGGGGTTTGTCCTCTCTGGAGGACTTTGGCTCCAATCCAATGTGAGGCTGGTGGTGGGATCAGCTGACTGAGGGGATAAGGGAATAGAATCTAGGGTTTTCTGGTTCTAGCATGCCAGCTCTGATCTAAAACTGACTCTGGGCAATAGGAAATGGGATCCAGGGGACTTTTCCCCTTTACAGGGCACCCGTTCTGATCCAGGACTGGTTGATTTGATGGTGGGGGAATAGGATAGTAGGTCTTCCACATTTAGGGAGCGCTAGTTCTGAGGGACAGGGAATAGGATCCAGGGCCTTCTACTCTGATCCAGAGCTGGCTGGTTTAGGATGATGGGAATGAGATCTGGGGCTCTTGCCTGATTAGGAGGCACCAGCTCTGATCCAGGACTGGCCGGCTCGGGAATGGAGAAGAGAGCCCGAAGCCTTTCCTGTCTAGGGGGCACCACCTGAGATTCACCTCTAGGTCAGGTGGACTGGTTCTTGGATGTGGGGAGTAGAACACAACGTGTCCTAGGGGATGCCAGCTGTGATCCAAGACGGTTAGGCTCATGGAGCGAAGAATGGGACTTGGGACCTTGCACCCACTCTGATCCACGACTGTCTAACCTGGGAGAGGACAGGGAGAATGGAATGAGGTCTTTCCCCTTTAAAGGGGGGGGGGGGCGCCACCTGTGACCCAGTGCTTGGTTTGGAGGGGGAGCTGACCTGATGGCTCAGAAGTGTGGGGAGTGTGATAAGACTCCATGGGTTACTGGCTGGATCAGAGTGGCAGGGAGTGAGGTGTTGGTCTCTCCCCTCTATAGATGGGTGGGGGTGTGAGACTGACTCTGATCCAGTCCCAGGTTAAGTGGGATGGGATATTGAACCTTTTCTTTCTAGGGGATGCTGGATCCAGTCTGACTGCCAAGCTGGGGCTGCTGATTCCTACCCACCACCAGGCTAGGAAGGGTTTTGAGGGATGGACTGTGTGGCTTGGTTTGGAGGCTGCAGGGGATGAACTGGATGGTGATCAGTATGGGTTCAGCTCCTCCCCTCACAATCCTCCTCTCATATGCCGCTCCAGAACCCTGGGCTGAAGGAGGAGAAGTTCTCCTTCCTGATCCTGTGCCGCGGGCCGGTGGAGGCCAAGGAGCCCTGGCCCCGAATCATCCAGCCTGTCCTGTGTCGCCCACGCCACGTTCATGTCCACCTGTGCTGTCCTGATGGCACCCTCCAACATGCAGTCATCACTGCCAAGAAACACAGCAGGTACTGGCCATACTGGCCTCCCCACGCTCCCCCGGGAGCGCCAGCTCCACTTAGGAGGAGCGCTAGCTGACTCGTGAGGATGGCTAATGGAATAGGGGGCCTTTATCTTCTAGTACAGGGGTGGAGAAGCCTGAGGCCTGGAGAACAAGTCTGACCTGCAGCTAGTTCTTATGTGGTCGTCTTCCAGTTTTTGGATCTGATCCTCGGATCCAGTTCCTCCCCTGTGCCCTAAAAAACTGAGCTCTGGGTAAGGTTGCTGAGATCAGAGTGTGAACACAAGCATAGGGAACAGACCCTCCTCGTCGTGAGCGCATCCCTTAAGCAACCTTTGTGGCCTTCAGAACTTACACTCATTTTTAGAATGGCCCTTGGGAGTGAAAAGGTTCCCCACCCTTACTGGAGGGAACGCTGGTTCTGATCTAGCTAGGGAGCTGTCTGACTGGGTTGGAGAATGGGGAAGAGGTGCCTAATCTAAGTTGCCAGATAGGTCCTTTAACAAGCTTTTCTCACTATGAGCTGTAGCTAGTAAAAAATCAAAAGCACAAATTTATAAAACGTGAGGTGACTGGCTGGGCAGCAGCACTTCTGAATAGGATCCTGACAGGCTTAATCTGAGTCATCAATGTGATGTAGCAGCTAAAAAGCAGAACGCTATTTTGAGAGCATTGTCTGGAAGAGAAGAGAAGGGAAGGGATGGTTCCTCTCTACTTAGCCCTGGCCAGGGCCTCATGTAGACGAGTGCTGCATACAGTTGTGGACGCCGCATTTTTAGAAGGATGCTGACAAGCTGGAGAGGGTTTGAGGAGGGCAACAAAGATGATGAAGGGGATGGAAGGACTTAGTGAGGGGTTGGCTGAACCGGGAACATAAAAATATTTTTAAAAGCAAATTGGTGCCCACTCATTTTCTCTGGATAGGACTAGAGGAGAATGGCTTTAAATTAGAGGAGAAAGAAAAGAGTTAGACAAAACCATTAGGAAGACACTTTTAATTCCCAGGACAGTTAGTCAGTGGAATAACTTGCTACGGGAGGTTGCGGGGGCCCCTGCTGCTGGAGGCCTTCTAAGGATATGTTAGGCAGATCTCTCAGGGATGGGTTAGGTACAGTGGGCCCTGCTTTATGGCAAGGGGCTGGACTAGCTAACCCTTGGGGGGGTACATTCCAGCCCTTTCATTCTGCAACACATTGTGCTTCGAGTTGGCATGTGCTGTTCTAGGGGGCTCCCCGTTGGAGAGGCAAAAAGGGCGCTTCGCATAATATCCCAGACAGTGACGGAATTAACGCTTGGAGCCAAGACTGCTGCTACCTTGCAGGGGTCACTTATACCCAAGCCCCATGAGGAAAAGCCGGACTGGGTGTGAGGTGGGTCCCAGCTAACTGGGGTGGCCACGATCCCTAGGATTGCCAAGCCCAAATGTTTAAAAAAAAAAATCCTAAAATTGAAATATTGACTTAAAAATCACAAGTTTTTTGATATTTTTTTTTAAATTAAAAAACAAATGTTGAGATTCTGTATCTCGGCTTCCTGGATTCTGTGGTCCCAATCAGAGTTGTATTTTTCAAACCTTTTCCCCCGTAACGATGAGGGCTAGGAACTTATTGTTAAAAATAAAAACTATGGGTCTTCTAATCTTTAGAACAGGAGTGGGAAGCGTTTCCCTCCTGTGTGTGTGCCACCACTTTGAAAATTGGCATACGTTTTGTGGTCCAGATAGGAGTTGGGGTGCTTAAGGAGGGTGCTCAGAATGGGGCGGGGGAAAGGAAGAGGAAGCTCCAGATCATGGATCTGGTCCCCTATTCCTGTGTCCATGCCCTCATCTGTCCCTACCCCTGAGCTCGCTCTTTCAGTGCCTTCACGTTTTATTTATTAAACAACTTTGTAAGCTGCCCCTTCTGCAAAGCAGCTCGGAGCGGCTTACAATTTAAAACAAAATGATAAAACATAAACTACCAATATAAAACCACTTTAAGGGAGAAGCCATAACAATATAAACGTAAACACAAAAACCCTCCCACTCTAGCCCTCAAAACCGTCTCACTCTCCAAAAGCCTGATGGATCAGCCACGTCTTACAAGATCGTCTAAAAGAGGGGAGATCTGGGGCCAATCGTGCCTTCGCTGGGAGGAAGTTTTACAGTCTTGGTGCGGCCACCGAGAACGCCCTTTCCATAGTAGCCACCCAGGACACCTGGGGGACTTCGAGAAAGGCGCCCCTAGTTGACGACCGGGTCTGATCCAGAGCCTGGGGGATGAGGCTGTCTTGCAGGCAAATGGGGCTCAGGCCGTGTAGGACTTTAAACATAAGCACCAACACCTTGAATCGGGCTCAAAAGACTAGGCAACCAGTGCAGAGAACGGAGCACCAGTGTAATACATTCCCGACGGCCCGTCCCCGTGAGGAGGCGGGCCGCTGCATTCTCCGCTAGCTGCAGTCTCCCAGCCGTCACCATGGGTCGCCGCACTTAGAGCGCGGTCCAGTAGTCAAGTCTTAAGGTGATGAAAGCATGGATGACAGTGGCCAGGTCAGAGTCCGAAACGTATGGCCGAAGCCGTCACACCAGATGTAATTGTGGAAATGGGCTCCTTGCCACTGCCCCCACCTGCACATCTAGGCAGAGCTGGAAATCAAGGTTGGGGATTGGATTCATGAGCGAGAGCTAGGAGTTTGAAAGGGACCAAATTAAAAAATAAAACTGTGGGCTGGATTTGGCTCACGGGCTGGAGATTCCCCACCCCTGCTTCTAGGTAAAGCTAGAAATGCAGGCTGCATGTCACACATCCATGAGTTCCTTTTCCCTCTAGTTCTGATGCGAAGCCCATGACCATCGGGTGCACTGGCTGGCTTGGAGTGTGGTGGAGAATGGGATAGAGGGCCTTTTGTTTGTAGGATGGCTGTCTCGGGAGTTTGGGAAACAGGATACGGGTGTTTTCCCCTGCAGGGGGAACCAAACCATGGCTAATGAGATTGGCTGCTCAGGGAGCTGGCTTCCTCTCTCTAGGGGGTGCCAGCTCCAATCCCATTTCAGGTCAGGGGACCTGGCTGAGTTAGTTCCAGGGTCTTTCTCATCTAGAGGATGCCATCTAGGGTTGCCAGGATACCCTGGAAGCGGGCGGGGACAGGGCAAAGGGACTGTCGTGCCTCTCTGAGGTAACGCCTCTTATGGGGCAGGATGGCATGATGCTCTGCAGGAGGTGGGGCCATGTCTCTGTCTCACCCTCTTTCTGACATGGCCACCCCCAGAAGCACCAATTCTCTGGGTTAGCCATGGGCACCTCTAGCTAACTCCAGGGTTGCCCTCAGAACCTGGAGAGGTGGCAGCCCTAGCAACAGCCCTAGATTGAGGGACTGGCTGGCTCTGGGAGCTGAAGATTGGGATGAAAGGTCTTTCTTCTCTTGGGGGTGCCTGCTCCGCACCAGCCCAAGGTCAGAGGAACTGGCTTGCTCAGTTAATGGGTTTCAGGGCTTTCCCCCTCACCCCATTTTTAGAGAGTATCGGATCCAATCTGGTCCTACAAATTCTTCACCTGCTTTCTCCTCCCCACAGGGATCTGTACCGCTGTGCTCGAAACAGCCAGTGTGGAGACCGTCTGCCTGTTTCAAACTCTGACGGGGAGCTGGCACCCAACGAGAAAGAAGAGGAACCTCTCCAGAGCTGACCTGTCCCCAGTCTTCTCTGGATGGGTTCTAATAAGGGGATCCATCTGCATTCTGTGGCTATGGGAACATGAGGCAGGTTGCTGGCCACCCAACATGAACAGGCCATTGTGCAAGCCAAGAGAGCAGCTGGGCTGGGCGCCAGGATTGTTGAACTCTGTTCATGGCTGCAGGAGGGCAGTGGCGATGAAAGGGTCCTGAGACTCATGGGTTTTGTTCTTAGATCTGAGTGGAGCTTTGTCAGAACATGGGGTGGGGCTAAGATGTACCAATGTGTCGATACCACCATGGTGTCATGGCACCCCATAAGGGGTGTGGCTATGACATTTCGCACCCCTTACAGAGCACTGTGTCATCATGACGTTTTGGGGTGGTGGCAGGACCTCTCACGACTGGGAGGCCCAGCCCAAACCCAAGGGGCTTGGGCAGAGAGTGTGCTCAGCTAGTCGGGTTCCTTCATGCTTCAGTCACAGGCCCTCTACCTCTCCTCAGTAACCCCATGGTTACCCCAGAAAAGCTGTTTCATGCAACTACATGCTCACACTCGCAGACCTGGGATAGAGGAGGCCTGTACAACTGCACGATCTCCTGATCTTTGTGTCCTGGTTCCTCCCTCTGCCAGGCCTCATGTCTCCACTTGCAGATGTAGTAAGCGCTGCTGGCTAGACCATGGCACAGCATATCCTCTTCCCCCCCCCCCACAGTATCCTTCCTTTCCTTACTTCAGTTCTATGCACTAGTCTAGCTCTTGCCCATGTCAGACAGAGCATGCTGGATCCTCTCCACGTGGGCCCCTGTTTTAAGGGGCCAAGTTATTTGTACCTCAACCTAATAAAGTACAATGAAATCCGCTTAAGTAGAACTGGCATAACTTTCTGGATTAGTTGAATTAATTTGTTTCCCCCAGCCGCCAATCCTTGGAGATGTGTTGATTATTCCTCTAGATAAGTAGGATTCCAAATCCTGACAACTTGAATGTTTAAGTTGTGTATAGAACATACCCACCCAGCTAAAAATAGCAGAACCTTTCAGTGTGTCAATGATTTCTTGGCAGCATGTGGTTAAAATACTGTCGTATATTGTAGGGGTGGGCAAACTGGCTCGGCGGCCACACACGGCTCTTGGGTAGGCATGAAGCGGCAGCCTTGTTTGCCGTTTTGCTGTTTACTCTCAATGTTCCAATAGTCTTGCCGCTGCTCCAGTATTTGCCATCAATTTGTGGCACTATCTGACATTGTGTGACAGTTCCAGGTATTATGTAGCACTTAAGATGATAGCAACAATTTCTGACAGTTTCCCAACATTTCCGACAGTTTTTCCGACACTTCGCTGCAATTTCCGACACTATGGGACTTGCGACAGTTTCCAACGCCGCGAAATAGTGACAGGCATTAGCGGAAAGCGGCAGCAAGCATCGGAACAAGTATGGGGAGGCCATGTCCATGCCGTATCGGGAAAACGGCAACGGATGAGAGGCTTACAAGGGAATTCTTGGGACACTGCCGCATGTTGTTTCAGGCCTACTCATGGGCAGTTCCAGTGCAGCTCTCAGCCAGGGCTGGTCCCGGGTCCGCTTCTGCCTTCATCTGTCCTGTCTTGCTTCACTGCATCCAAGTCTTGAAAGCTCAATCACAGCTGCTTCTCGGAATCTCAATAGCTATGGTCCCAGAGCACCAGCTCTGCCAGCCAATCACAAAATAGGAAAGGTCTGAATATATGCACGCACATATGTGCATACACAGGTTTCTTGTGGCTCTTGGCCATGTGAGGATTTTGGTCTGCGGTTCTTGGGGTTGCAAATTTTGCCCACCCCTGCCCTATCCTGTCAGGGCAAATTTTTACGTGGGGCAGGCTGGAGATGGGTGCTAGGGAGCTTCAGTTCTCTTGTCTAGCTCTCTGAACATACAGACTCTCACTGACAGCCAGGCAGAGGTGTGGCGGGGTGTAAAAAAAAAAAGTTCCTGTCAATTCTGACTCTTGAGAGTCTAGCAGGCTGTAAAGGGAGTGAGCACCAAGTTTCCCTATCTCCAGCCCACAACAGTTCCCAGAGTCAGTACTTGACAAGATTTACACACACATGCCTACCTCTGCTCTGACTGCTTGTGCAGAGAGGGAAGGGAGCCGGAGGCAGTGATGCTAATGTAGTTGGGCTATTGTTTTTCTCTACCTCTGGGTCAGTTTTCTTAAGATGAATTTCTGATAAGGCAAGGTTTTTTACATGGCGAGAAACGTTCAACTTAAGCTGACTCCACTGTATTCCTGAGCAATCGAGGGAGATCCCTGACCGTTTTAAAAAGTAGCTTTCTGTTCCTGGCCTTTGTAACTGACAATGTAAATTAGTGTGAATTGGGGGTGGGAGGCTGAAAAGGGGGCCATATCTTCCCTTCAGGTTCACCTAGTGTTGCAAAATTTGGGAGGGTTCCGCTTCCTGTTGGGTTTTCTGCCTCTACCAAACTTGGTTGACATTGCCTTACGTGCAAAGACCTGCATTCGCTGCATGGGCCGCAAACATGCTGTTACTTGTGATATTGGTTTATTCCCATGGTGAAGCTCTGTCAGCATGGGCCCTTTTTAATGCAGTTAAAGCTTGTCCTAGAGAGCCTGCTGAAGCTGTTTGGAGGTGGTGGCGGCAGCAGCAAGGTCCTCCCCTCTCCGTGGGCATCTTGGCTGCCATGCTTTGAAGGAGAGAGAGCCTCTCCTGACAATGGAGGCAGCAGCAACAGTCCTGATGCAAGGAAGAAGCAGCTTGGCTCCTTCCTCCAACGGAGAAACCCTTCAGAAAGAGGTGAGTACCTGCCCCTGTGTCTAGGGGGAAGGGAGCTGGAACTGCTGCTCTGCGTGTCTGCTGCAATATGTGTGGGGGAGGAGGGGGGGGGGGCTGTGAATGCGCATGCTGTTAGGGTATGTAGGGGAGAGTAGAGGGTTCGGGGGGGGGGGAAGGAAGGCGTGTATGTTGCTGGGGTTATGTTGCAGGGGGTCGGGAAGGCAGCCTCTGCGCATGCATGCATGCTGCTGGGGGGTGGGGTAGAGGGAGGAAACCTTCCTTTGCGCTCATGTATGTGCATTCACGTGCTGCTAGGGTGTGCGTGTTGGGGTGAAGCAGGCTGCGTGCACTCTGCTAGTGTGTGTAGGGGAGGCAGCCTCCCTGAGGACAGCCTGCGTATGCATGTGCGTGCTGCTGAGGTGTGTGGAGAAAGTGGGAGAAAGCGAGTGCGTGTGCGTGCGTGCATACTGCTGGCTTATGTGGGGGGTGGGGAGGCTGCCTGTGTCTGGGATAGTTCCGTCCCTGCCCAGGATGTTTTGTAGGTGGAGTAAGTTGCAGGCTTCGGGGCTACCTCGCTTTTCTTGAAGACACTATTGTACAATGACTACTTATAGCTTGCACACAGCAGGTCACCCAGATTTGGAATCGCACTGCAGCAAGGTGGGACAAGGCACCCATGTTCACTGTGTCTCGTTGGCAACCCTGAACACAAGTCCCACTCGTGGTAGAGCCATAAGGACCTAAATGATTTTCATCTCCAGGCTCTTATTTCTGGGAGGCTGGTAGTGCCCTAGGCTCTGGAGAGGGGGGCTAGGCAGGCTTTGTCTCTAGAGGCAGCTGAATCCCCAGGAGGGGAGGGTGTGACAGGCTATGTGTTGTATTTACAGGCACTGTCAGGCAGGGGATCCTGGGCAGCAGGAGGGGGAGATCCACGCCTGATCGCCTCCACCAGTTTGCAGTGCTTGCTTGTGCCCTGCTTGCCTCTCCTGGTTCTCGTGTGTGCCACGCTGGCACTTCCACCGCCACATCAGCTTGGGGAAGCCTTCCGGCTGCCACAGAATATCTGATCACTCACCTGGAGCCACCAACAGCTGTGGAACGGCGGATCACCAGCAACTAAATCTTGGACCTTTGGGGGCAATTCAAAAAATCTGCCCAGACGGTCTAGTGGATTGAAAACGAAGACCAGTCTGGGAAAAGCCAGACCGTATGGTAACCCTAGTCCATCCCACTGTAAAGTTCGGCTTAAAGGGCACTGACCATTCTTGGACCATGCGCCCATGGCCCTGAAGCTCTGCTGTTCTGAAGAGCTGCCATCTTATTGCTGCTGCATTTAGCCCTTCCTGATATTACTACCTTTCAGTTTTGCATTGTATTTTTATGAGGATATGTTTGTATTTTATGGGGCTACGTCATGAGTAGGGAGAGTGGGATGGATGGATGTTGGGTGTACTTTGGGCAGACTCAGGTGAGATGGGAGTGGGAAGGGAACAGGTCGAGTAGCTTTATAGTTTAGTCATGGCCCCGCTGCGGGGGTGGGGTGGGGTGGGGTGGATTCATCCAAGTGACAGTTGGATGAGTGGGAGGACTGGCTTGATGTGGGATCACAAGGTGGCAAATGCATTTTTATATGTATTTTTGAACTGATGTGTTTAAAGGGGACTTGGGGTGTAAATGGTTTGGTGGGGGTGGGATATAGCCACCTCACACACGCACACACACCCGTGAGAGGGTCGGTTATGGGCTTATGAGGTGGGTGCTCTCCCGAGTGAGAGATGAGGGAGTGCCTGACCACTGGGGGACACCCTTGTGCAAGAGGCAAGGCTTTGGGATGGGAAGAGGGGTGGAGTTGGGGTACTTGGTATGGGCAAGGGTGGGATTGGATGTATGTGTGTTGTTGCTTCAGTTATTGTAAGCTGTTTGGGAATGGGATTTATGTCACATCTTAAACATACTTGAGTTGTGGGGTTTTTTCTTCAATTATAAGCCATCCTGAGTCAATTTCTGGGATAGGGTGGGGTATAAGTTTAATAATAATTATCTGAAAGAAATATGAGCTCCTTTTCCCTTCTCCCTTACTGATGCGGCCTCACCTGCTGTGGAACGTTGTGATGTCATTATGTCCATGGGGGGGGGGGCAGTGATGTCAGGCAGGGGTTGTGGTAGCCCCTTCACCTCCTTCCTACAGGGTGGGTGAAAGAACTTGGTATTTAATGCAGCTGACACGCTTAAAACGAAAAGATCCTGGGTCCAATATTTCCCTCAGCCACCCAATCTTAGACCGAACCCAGTGCCCCATAGAAGGGAAAAGGCCCCATGTCTCATTCTCCAGCTGCGGAGCAAGTTCCCCTTATCTGATGCTGAATTGGAGACAGCACCCCCTAGAGGGGAAAGGCTTTGTGTATCCTAGTCTCCAAACGTCTGAGCCAGCTGGGTCAATGTGGGGGCAGAACGGAGGAGCAGCTTCCCCCAAAGGGAAAGGCCCTGCACCACATTCCCCAGCATCCTTGGCCTAACAGTGGAGCATCCATCCTTGTGGCTGCTAGTAGGGAACAGGCCCTTGTACCTCATTCCCTATTCCTCAGCCTGGCCTTCCAGTTTAGCTCGAGGTCCGTGTCTGGTTTTATCAGCACTCGGAATCACCATGTTCCTGGAACGCATCTCTGCCTCTCACGGTCGGTTTGTGCCCACTGGTGCGTTTTATTGACCTTAATGAGTCAGATGCAGGGTCAGGGCCTAGGTCCTGCGGTCAGAGGGGCCCTGTAGGCAGGTTCAGCGCTCCTGAGGCAGGCTATTTCTGTGGAGTCCTCTTCCTACCTATGACTCTCAGACCCCATGGTGACTGCTTCCAGTGAGGCCCTGTCCTTCCCCTCCCGCAGCTCGTGTGTGTGAGAGAGAGAGAGCCTGTGTGCGCACATGCACATCCAGGTGCATGAAAACTTATAGCCCTTTGCTTTTTAAAGCGCAAACACTTGCAATTGGCGCATCCGGAATGAGGCAAGGACAACAGTTGGATTTAAATGGCCGCACTCTTTATTCAGATTGTAATTAGGCAGGTGGGGGTAATTGCCTTTAAGCAATTGGGTCCAGTACTAACAAAGCTTAACTGCTTCACTATCATTGCCAGAGGTTTGGCCTGAATGTGCCCTCCAGTACCGTCCCTATTGTTTGTCAATTGTCTCCCTTGGCTTGCGGCTGTGGCCCAAGGGGACAGTATCCTTTCCAGACAGGCGTAAGGATTTTGAGTGCCGCAAGCTTGGGGACCGTGCATGTTCCTGCCTGCCGTCAGCAAACACTCTTCCCAGGGATACGAACCCTGGCACTGGCCGTGCCCTGCCTCTGCGCCTGATGTTGCTTCCCCATCTCTTAAGGAGATGACTCCACCCACTAATGATTTTCTACTAAAAAACATAACAGTACTGGACCCCTGCCACTAAGGGGCTGCTGATATTTACTTTGGATGGGCCCGACCCCACTTATGCCCAACTCCATTTCCAACACCCTTAACAGCTCTGCCTTCAACGTGGTGAGATAACTATAATTGCCTGATGGGGACAAGTGTACCCCATCATCTCTTAAAAAAAAAAAAAAAAAAAAGCCAGGATTCTGATACGTGATTCCATGGTGGATCACCCTATGGGATATCCCCCCTTTTGGGCAACCCATTTTCCGACATCCCTGTTAATATTGCGGCAAGCTTTATCCACTTTGCTGGGTTGTATGGCCTTATCCCATTTTACCCTGCCGACCAGGTCCGTCCATATAATTACCACCCCCGGAAAAAGCTTCTCAGTTTCCAGTATGTCAGATTTAATGTTTACGATTAATCCGACCCCTGTTGTTGTAGGCAGATCGTTCTCACACAGGTGAATGATTAACATATCCAGTGTAGGTCCAGCTGCCTCAGCCCGGCAGGCAGTAACTGACACCACTTCATCCCGCTCCACCCCATCCAGCGGGTCACGACTTGGGCTGAGAGCCCCAGCTGAGACCCCCAGTGGGTCCGCCTGGCTGCCTTCCTGGCCCAGTGTACCAAGCTGTGGCTGATTATCCAAATTAGGTTTCTGTTGGGGAACCTCACAGTACCTGAGAGCACAGACAAAAAGGGGAGAAAGTTATTGTGGGAGGCTTCGAACGTAGGTTTTGTAGGCCCAAGATCACCATCGTCCTATATCCCTGATACCCTGCTCCGTAAGGCCAGCCGCTGCAGCGGAAGTCGCAGCCCCTATTCAAAATGAATGTGAGCCATTAACCTTAATGGGGAGGCCAAGGTGACCCAATAAGCTCCAAAGAATGGTGGTGAATTGGCACCTAGTTAGGGGGGCACCCGTCGCGTGGCAAAAAAGGGGGCCCGCGTTCATTGGGCGGGTAACCAGTTATTCCTCGAGGGCCCTCACTGGGACCAGCTCGCTGGACTCTATCCTGCCGAAGTTGACTATCTGTCCCCTACCCCTCTGGTCCGTCTTGGACCACCTCAGCCTCAGGCGGAGTGCCTGTTTCCCTATTTGGACATCCTCAATGGCCAGTGCCCGGTTGGTATTGTCATGGGCCAACTCGGCCACTACCACGCTGACTCTAAAGGCCCCAAAGGAGGCTATTTTAAATGCTTCTGAAAAAAGGGTGGCCTCGAACTGCTCTGAGCATACTTGGGGGAGGGCACCATGTCTCCTTACGGGGTGGGCCGCAGGGAGCACATGACACCTGTGCTCCAGACTCTGCACTGGCTGCCTATAAAGCACCGGGCTAGATTCAAGGTGCTGGTTTTGACCTTTAAAGCTCTTCACGGCCTGCGCCCTGCTTATCTGTGGGACCGCCTCACTCCCCATGTGCCCGTGCAATCCCTGAGATCATCCGTGGGAGCCTTTTTGGAGGTTCCCCGGGTGAGATGGGTGGCCACCGATGTTAGATCTTTTTCAGTGGCTGCCCCTGTGCTGTGGAACTCGCTCCCAGAGGAGGCTCGGTTGGCCCCCACTCTCCTGTCATTTTGACATTTGTGTAAGACCTGGTTGTTCCACCAGGCTTTTGTTGGGGGGTCGCCCCAGAAAAGGACAGAACGATCAGTGAAATCAGCTGCCCAGAGATGTGCGGCCAGCACAATCGGGGAAAATTCCAGGAACATCAGGTCCCTGATTATTCCCTGTTCCGTCCATTCCAGGGGCCATGGAGCAGCACACCACTTGCCCTGAAAGTACACCCCAAATCCCAAGCCGCCCACTGCATCAGAGTGAACTTGCAACTCCGCCTCTATCAAAAGCTCTTCCATCCAAAAACTAACCCTGTTGAAGCCCGATAGGAATGTCGCCCACATCTGTAAGTCATCCATCATCTCTTTGGTTACCCAGATGTGGTGGTGTGGTTGAGGGTTGCCCTTAAGCTTGTCGTATAGTCGGGATAAAGAGGCTCAGTCAGAGGCTACCACCCTACATGCGAAATTGAGGCTTCCCACTAGGGACTGGAGCTCCCTAACTGTCACCTTCACTGCTGTGCGGCAGGTCTCCGCTTTGGCCTTCAACGCTGCTAGCTTGTCTGCCAGGAGGCGGGAGGTGGACCTAACTGTGTCCATCTCTACGCCCAAATATGTGAATGTGGTGGCGGGTCCCTCTGTCTTCCCAGGGGCTAAGGGATACCTAGCTTGTCTGCCACTTTTTTGAAAGTCTCCGTCAGTCCAACACAGTCACCAGTTCCCGCTTTGCCCATGAAGAGGAAATCATCGAGGTATTTTGTGATTTCCCCATTTTTTGCCTGCTGCCGTACCACCCAGTTAACCATGGAGCTGAACCATTCAAATGCTGAGCATGAAATGGAACAGCCCATGGGCATTGCCCAACTGAAATAGAGTTGACCCTAAAAATGGAAGCCAAGGAGGCGAAAGCTGTCCGGGTGAACTGGCAGTAGGCGAAAGGCCGATTTAATATTGCACTTGGCCAGGAGTGCACCTGGGCCGGTCGCCTTTACCAAGTTGACTGCTGTGTCGAATGGAATGTACCAGACTGAGGTGAGTTCCCTGCATATGCCATAATTGACAGATCTGCCTTGGGGGTAGGATAAGTGATGTTTCAGTCGGAATTCCCTATGAGCTTTTTTAGGGACCACTCCCAATGGGCAGATAATCATGCGCAGCAGTGGCGGAGATAGGAAAGGATCGGCCACTCTTCCTTTGCTGACCTCCTTATTAAGCTTAGCCAGCACCACACCTTCTAACCCCACCACTGATTTTAGGTTAGGAGCGACCATGCCCTGTTGAACATCCCCTGCTGGTATCCTGAAACCATGACGAAAGCCGTCAACTATGTATAACACCTCATCTCTATCCGGGTGACCTGCGAGGGCCTGTGAAAGCTGTTCAACCATGACGGGATGGGGCCTTTTGCAGTACCTGGCTTCCTTTCCCGGAGGGGCCCTGGCTGAATTTTTCTTTCC
Source organism: Sphenodon punctatus (assembly GCA_003113815.1). NCBI lineage: Eukaryota > Metazoa > Chordata > Lepidosauria > Sphenodontia > Sphenodontidae > Sphenodon > Sphenodon punctatus. The sequence continues at coordinate 53,016 of QEPC01000149.1, read as the reverse complement.
CCCATGGCTGCCGCCTCCTATTGCATCCTGCTGTGGCCACCACATCCACCACATATGGCATCCACCACATATGGCACACATATGTCAAAATTTTCAGCTCGTGTGCCTGCACCTGCTGGAGTGGGCAAATTCCCAGTATAGGTTCCCCCTGGAAGTCTGGGCCTTACGGCTCTCATTCCGAAAAAGGTCATTGGATGGTGCCACCCCGCCTCGGGTTAGGACGTGGCCACTATCGGTCCTGGGAGCATTGGCCGCATCTTTCATGGAGTCTAACCACAGGTCCGGGGCATGCATGTCCCATCTTAGCCCCGGGGTGCATGAAGCCCTATGGCGGAATACCTTGTCATACCTGAGCCAGGCCCCGAGGGGCCCGTATCGTAGGCACAGTGAACTATGTCTGTATACTTAATGAGCGCTTAGGATCGGTCTGGGTACGGTGAACTATGTCCGTATACTTAATGAGCGCTTAGGATCGGTCTGGGTACGCCTGTACCATTACCCCTTGATAGATGGAGTAGCATCCAGTAAGCTAGCGTCCAGTTTGGCCAATTGCGGTTGGCTTTCGGGGGCTGAAAGCGTTCCTTTTCCTTGCTGTCGTCCTTATCATTTGGGTCTTGTATGGGATCAGTGAATAAGAGGATGAAAATATCCATGTATTTACCTTTCCAAATCCTTTCCCTGGTTCGCTGCAAGAGGTGAGCCCCTATGGGGGCTGAAACTTCTGCAGAGCCACCCCCTAATGGGGGAGTGGGCTGCTGCATCCTGCCAGGGTTCCCAAGGGTGGTTTGGGGCGGGACCCAAACATGTGCAGCCTGGGCTCCATATGGTCCGGGTCTGCCCATTGCTTCGGGCGGTGGGCCATACTGGCCTGGTGCTGGCACCCACGCCTCGTTCCACCATAGGTGGGGGGTCTCGGTTTTCCCTCCTGAGAGCCAATTAAGCCCCCCAAAAGGGGGCACCCCTCCAGGAACCGTATTAGTTGCTAGGCGCCGGGGGTCGTTGTAGTATGAAAGTTGGCCCTGAACAGTCCCCTGTGGGACCCACCCACCACGCCTCCGGCAGCTACCCCGGGACCGTGTGCTGTTGGGTCATGCTGGGCCACAACAAGTAACCCGCTGCCCATGGTTCCCACGTACCTCTAGATTCTGGTGCTTGTTTTCCTGGGTCTGGCCAGGGTACAGGTGGGGGTGGTATTCCTGGGTCATGGCTTGCGGTTCCCTCTCCAATACCGCGATCTGTTGGAGAGCCTCCAACACCCCCGGTGGCATCTTCTCTTCATCCCCTGCCGTTGTTCCCTACTGCAATTCCTCTTCCCTGTGTGGAGAATAGGGGCCCAATGGTAGCCACCCCCTCCATATGGCAGGGGCGGTACCAGCCCTTGGTCGTTTTCCTCCATACCCCATGCGAGGGTGGGGGCAGGAGGGGCCTGAGGGATGCCTCCAGTGGCCGGGACCTGCACCCGGGTCCTAGACTGGGCCCTGACCCGACTGGGTGGGGGAGGGGGTAGTCACATGGGCTGCGTCTGGTGCCATCCCATCCCCCGCTGCTTGGTACCTCACTGGGGGAACCACCACCCTGCCCCCTCTTCTAGACCAGAGCGGGTCCGATCCACCTGTGGGGGCATCTACCTGTTCCTGTAAGGGGGGGCTGTACCACAGTGGTTGTCCTGGGTGCCAGCCCTATGCTCAATGGTCCTTGGGAGCCCTCTGCCTGGGAGGGCCCTGGGACCATCCTCGTGACCGCTCCCTACACCCCCGAGAGCCCCCTGCCCACAAGTGGGGCTGTGAACATGGGGAACGGAATCAGGGGGCCAGAACCCCAGCCCAGACCGGGCAGCAGGGGGGGAGGGAAACACATCCAGGCCCAAATGGGCCAAAATTGGAAGCAGGGTGTGGCTTTGTGACGCAGCCATGCAGCCCATTAAGGCCTCGCACCCCGCCAATCTGTCCTGTAGGGTCCCAAACACTGCAGGGGCAGAGCCCTCTGCGATGTGAGGTCCTCCTTCCCTGGCTCTCAGGGACCCCCCAGGCATCATGGGTGCGGGCTCTGGCCCACTCGACATCTCGGCCGCGGGCCCGGATGCTGCCTCCTCTCCCCCCGATACTGCCTTCTGAGGCCGGGAGTCTTTCCAGTTCTTGGCCATCACTTTCCCCATGCTGGTCTTCAGGCTGCAGGGAGAGATGTGCGGAGGAGCGGCTTGCTCCTTCTTTGCCCAGTCAAGAATGCGGCTTGGGGAAGGCATGCTGGGTGAAGAGGCCCCGCTGCCCCAACAGGGAGGGGCCTCTGAGCCCACTCACCGCTTGATCGGTGCAACTCCGGTTGCCAGGGCAATGCTGGCTGGGACATGCTTTCCCGCCTCGTTCTGGCCTGCATCCCCAGCAAATTCTCCTTACTGCAGCTGCAGCAGCAAGGACGGTCGCATCCTCCTTGCCTCCTCCCTCTAAATGAGCACGCCAACGAACCCTAATGGCTGTCATTGCTGGCGAGCCAAGGACCCTTCTTAAGGCTATGGAGTGCGGCCAGGGGGGCCCCTGCATTTTATCTTTGCTCTGATCCTTGCAAATTGTAAGGCCATCCCTGGGCAGATGTAACTCACCTCCGGGGCGGCACAAAAACTGTTACCAGGGGCTACAAGCCTGATGCCATGGAGAAATGTTGCAATTGTATAAGATTCCCCTAGCGATGGGGGAGGGGTGCAGAGAAACTACAAGCATTTTCTTCATGTGGATTAAAATGTGATGAGTAAAATAATCCTTGTAAGTAACAGATGTGTACATAATGTACCACAGTGGTTTCAAGCAATTCATTATAAAACTCACAGGAGCGGGATGAGTGGTAGCTCCCCCTGGAAACTGGGGCTTTGGAAGGTGGATAGGGGGCAGCCTCACCTACCTACCCCCTCCCTTTCTGGTGTGGATACACCCTGTGGAGCATCATAATGTTCTGTCAGACATGGGATTATGTCAGAAAGGCGCATGACAGCTGCTTTGGCCACCTCCATGGCCACGCCCCTTCCTAGTTTCCTTGTGGAAGGTGGTGGCAACCCCAGCTATGGGGGAATGCAATGGGTAGCTAAGTAAGCTCCCACATGAGAGACTCTTGAGCAAATTAAAAAGTCATGGGATAGGAGGTAGTGGGTGTTTTTAGACACACATTTCTCCTGGATGTTTGCTGTAACATCCAAAACTTTCTGTGTGTCTAAATCACTCACCCAGATCTTAAGCATCCCGATCTTTGAACTTCTGCGTGAAACTTCTCCCAGAACTTTTGTGTGTAAAAAGTTCTCCTGGTAAACTGCTTTGCTCCAGGCAGCTGTGGTCACTTGGTTTCCATGGCAGCCCCTCACGTCTACAGCTGTGGCTACTTTAGGCTGCCTCAGGACAGTGTGTGTGTGAAGAATGCATCCAGGAACTGCCTCAGGGCAGTGTGTGTGAGAAAAATGAATCCGGAACTTACTTGTGGACTTATAAACCCAGAAGTCTGAAACATCCGGAACTTTGACGTGTGTCTAAAAACATCCAGTGTCTTACTATGGATTAGAAACTGGTTGAAAGATAGAAAGCAAAGGGTAGGACTAAATGGTCAGTATTCACAATGGAGATATGTAAAAAGTGGTGTGCGTCAGGAATCTGTTTTGGGACCGGTGCTGCTTAATGTATTCATTAATGATTTGGAAAAGGGTGTTAAGAGTGAGGTGATCAAATTTGCAGATGACACCAAGTTATTCAAGGTAGTTAAAACACGAGCAGACTGTGAGGAACTGCAACGGGATCTTACAACACTGGGTGCCTGGGCATCTAAATGGCAAATGAGATTTAATGTGGACAAGTGCAAAGTGATGCATGTAGGAAAAAATAATCCAAACTATGCATACACAATGCTAGGTACTAAGCTAGGCGTTACCACTCAGGAAAAGGATCTGGGGGTGGTTGTGGACAATACAATGAAATCCACAGCGCAGTGCGCAGCAGCAGTCAAAAAAGCAAACAGAATGTTAGGAATGATTCTGAACGGAAGGGGATAGAGAATAAAACTGAGGATGTCATAATGCCTCTATACAAATCAACGGTGAGACCGCACCTCGAATATTGTGTGCAGTTCTGGTCGCCCCATCTAAAAAAAAACATAGCGGAACTAGAAAAGGTACACAGAGAGAAGGGCAACAAAAATGATCAAGGTCATGGAAGGGCTCCCGTATGAGGAGAGGCTTGGTCGGTTGGGGCTCTTCAGTTTGGAAAAGAGACGACTGAGAGGAAATATGATAGAAGTCTATAAAATCATGAGTGGTGTGGAACTAATAAACAAGGAGCAGTTATTTACCCTCTCAGCTAGTACTAGAACTAGGGGACACTCCATGAAACTCATGGGTGGCAAGTTTAAAACAAATAAAAGAAAATATTTTTTCACTCAGCATATAATTGGGTTGTGGAATCTACTGCCAGAGGCTGTGGTAAGGGCCAGTACTATAGCTGAGTTTAAACGAGGTTTGAACAAGTTTCTGGAAGATAGGTTCATTAGCACCTATTAGCCAGAGAGGATCAGGGAACATGACGGGAGCTGGGGGAAAACTACAGGGAATGGATTCCCCATTGTGACCTGTTGGGTGCTTCTACCAAGCCACCGTGATTGGCCACTGTGGGAGACAGGATGCTGGGCTAGATGGACCATTGGTCTGACCCAGTATGGCACGTCTTATGTTCTGCTGTCTCCTCTAGGGCTAGGCAGAGGTGCTTGAGGGAGTGGGAGGGATACATAGAGCACTCTCTCTTCAGTCATTGCTAATCCCACTGCAGCTGTAGGGTGTGATGTGCTATTGAGATCAGGTAGGGGTTAGGTAGAGCCTGTGCTGCCCTCCTAATCAGCGAGGATATGAGTGTGCCACTGTAGCAATAAGGAGCCAGTCGGGGTCTCGGTGCTGGCCCTAATACTGCAGTATGCCACTAGGAGGTGCTGTCCTATGGGGAGCATATAGGGATTGCATAGAGGATGCTTTTCCCTCCCAGTCAGCAAGGATACCAGTGTCCCAATGTGGCACTAGAGGGTGCTGAGTTAGAGGGAGCAGGTAGGGAGAACCCAGCATCGCACTGTGACAAAGGTGGGGCGGAAGCTGTGCTTTAGGGTAGCGGCTCACCAGTGACCCCCAATGCTGCAGTGTGGGCATGGCGCTAGATGGAGCAAGTAGGGACTCGAAGGTGCTCCCAGTCAGTAGTGAGTCCAATGGTCCAGTGTGGCTCTAGTGACTGCTGTCCTCAGTAGGGGGACGCTCTCTGTGCTGACCCCTCTACCCCAGTACCATGGACAGGTATGCAGGTATCTCGAATGGATCAGCAGGGTGCGGATCCATCCACCCTGCTTCCCCTCATTAACTCTGGAGCAAGACCAGTCAGACTGGCTGGCAGGAGGTAAGCAAGCTGTTCCTGAACTTCCCTGAAATGCTTCCAACTGCTTTAACAGCTTGGGGCTACTGCAATTAAAAATCAAACCGTGACGGCCTGAAACATAAACACTGGACTGTAACAAGAACATCTCCTTCGTCTCTTGAGTAAACAGGGAGAGTGGAACCCACCCAGCCCCGGCATGCAGAAAGGAAGAAGGGAATCGCCTCTGGGCATTCTGGCAGCCAAGTACAGGAACACGCCTTCCTCTAAACCAGAAGAGGGGAACCTCCAGCCCCAAGGCCACATCCTGCCCTTGGCTTGATTGTATTGATCCCTTTCCAGTTCCTGGAACTGGTCCATGGAGCCAGCCTCTACCGAGAAGCACAGAGAAGACTGAGTTTAGGAGGGAAAGGAGCAGAGATGAAGTCATGCGCTCAAGGATTGGGGCTGCCACAGATCCACCCCCACCTGAGCACACCCTTTTGGCACTCCTGCCCAACCCTCCGATCTGGCCCACGGAGCTCATACTAATTTTCAAAGTGGCTTATGGGAGAGAAAAGGTTCCCTGCCCCAGTTCTAACCCAACAGATCACATATGCCTCCTGCAGAGCTGGGAACAGAACCCAGGAGTCCTAGCTTCCAGTTTCCCCTTGCTGAATCTCCCGTCCCACCCCTATAGCCACCATGTCCCCCTGCCGAAGCTGAACAGAGAAGTCGGGACTCCTGGTTCCCATTCCACTGCCACCTTGTTTGAGTTCCTATGCGTGTGTCGTCTTGATAACTTCAGATCCCATAGGCAAGACCCCGTGTATTCTGCATTTTCTCCATTGGCAGCAATGCAGAAAACACAAGGCCCTGCCCATAAGTAGGAACTAATGTTGACTGTGCCAAGAAATCCTTCTGCAGTTTGGGAAGCCCAATTTGGCAAAGTCACTGCAAACAAAAGAAATAAGCATAACTTCTTCATTTGTATAATTATTCAAACATTATCTCTGCAGATTTGCTTCCCAATCCCAGCAAGCAGTTGTCCATCAGTAAACAACACATCATCTTTTCTCCTCAGCCATCCTCTCCTAGACACCCTCAACACGAGCCAAAAAAATCCACACAGAACCGCTGCAGGGAAAATAAAGGCAAAACAAATACCACCCCTCGTATCCCAGTAGTGCGCACACGCGTGCACAGTCAAATCAAATCTTTATTTGTGCGGCCAAAGGTCATTTACAATAATAATATAAACAAAATAATATACAAAAAATAAAAATAGCCTTGTGACCTGCACAAGATAAATTATGCAAAAAGTCAATCACTGATCCTCCTGCACAAAACATAACGTGAATAGTACAGAAACACTAATTCCATATCACAGATACCAATTATCCTAAAGCCCTCAGGCAGCAGGAGACTAAGACTGTAAAAAATACACTAGAAATTTAAACATCAAAAAGTTCACCAAGAGTGCCTGAGGTAAATGGATTCATGTGGTAAATATACCAAAAGCTACGTGCCGTGACTCTCCTCAGCGCCCTAGGCTAAGGCTTAAATTGCAAAAAATTGTGGTAACGACTCAGGGCCCGAGTCAGAAATTTGGATACCAGAGATGTGATCTTTTGGATCGACGTCAGATAGAGCTAAAAATACTAAATTGAAGTCAGTCCTCCCAGGATATTGGAGCAACAATATCCCTCTCCTCTTTTCTCCCAGACTTTGAATCCTGGCTCACCTTCTTCCTCTCTGATGACAGCCCCGCTCTCATTCTTGGTGATTTCAACATACACACGCCTTCCACACCCTCTATCTCCCCATTTCTCTCCCAGACCTCCTCCTTTGATCTCCGACTCTGGACCGACTCCCCACCCATACCGACGGCCACTCCCTCGACCTCATCTTCTCACGAAATTGCTCTCTTGCTGATCTGTCCTTTGATCCCTGCTCTAATTCTGATCACTTCCTTGCCTCCTTCAGCCTCTTCCACCAACCCCCCTCCTCCTCCCTCTCTCTGCGCCCCTTCTGCAATATGCAGGCCTTTACCCCCATGGAGTTTGCCTCCTCTCTATCCCCCCTCCTCCCCTCCGTTTTCTCCTCCTCCTCCCCTGACTCTGCCATCTCCGCTCTCAACACGTGTCTCTCCTCAACTCTTGACTCTCTTGCCCCCTCTCTTCCGGCCCCTTCCGGCCCCAAAACCCCTGCCCCTGGCTCACCCCTAACGTCCGCTACCTCCGCTCCTGCACCCGGGCTGCCCAACGCCTCTGGAGCAAATCCCGCTCCCTCCCTGACTTCCTCCACTACAAATTCTCCCTCTCGTCCCTCTCCTCAGCTATGTCCCTGGCTAGGCAACATTATTATGCCTCCAGGATCGATTCTTCCTCTCGTGACCCTCGCCGCCTCTTCTCTACTTTCGACTCCCTCCTTAAACCTCCCTGCCCTCCTCTGCCCTCTTCCCTTGCTGCTCAGGATCTTGTGTCATTCTTCACCTCAAAAATTGACAAGATCCGTTGGGACATTGCCTCCCACCCACCTCCTTCTCCCACTCCCGTACCACCCCCTCCCGCTCCCCCCTCTCTCCTCACATCCTTCCCTCCTGCCTCTCTTGAGGAAATCTCCACTCTGCTCTCTTCATCCAACCC
>QEPC01000149.1:31324-43696 GCA_003113815.1 Sphenodon punctatus | reverse complement strand
GCTGCCCCCCATGCCTGGAACTCCCTCCCTACCCACATCCGCCTTGCCCCCTCCCTCCGCTCCTTCAAATCCCTCCTCAAGACCCACTTTTTCCTCGCCGCCTTTCCCAATGCCTGCTAGTCGTTCCCCGTATACTTACTGTCTGCCCTCCTCTGCAGACTGCTGCAACCAACCTGATTGTAACCAAGCCAAGCACACGCACCTGAAACTTCACATCCGCTTGAATGTTGTTTGTCTTCTCCCCTGTCTCTCTCACTGTCCCCTCTCCCTGTCTCCCCCTCCTTGTCTTCTAGATTGTAAGCCAGAGGCAGGGACCGCGTCTATTTCTATGTTTCTGTACAGCACCAAGTACATGACTGGCGCTATATAAATGTTTATAATAATAATAATAATCCCGCAGATTATCATAAAGATGACAAGCAAACAACGTGTGATCCACTGTTTCAGCAGCAAGATGATCAATGGGGCAAAGCCTGTCTGAAAATTTGATGGCACGAAATCGACCCTCCAGAATGAAATGGTAAGGCATTGAATTGGGCACACATAAAATTTTTCCTCTAGATGAAACAGGGGAGATTAAATAAGGGGTCATACACCCCCTTTCAGGCATCAGGGGCAGGTAGCCAGTCATGTGGATGGAAGCCTTGATCTTAGCACTTTCATCCTGCTGGGCCACATCCGCGTGCCTAAGGAGGATTTCAGATCTGACAACGCACAAATCTTTCCCCCCCCAGATAATTATGGGAAAAACCCAGTTTTAACAAGAAGGCCTCAATGGCCTTAATCCATTGGCTTCTGAAGGGGTCATCCATCAAAAATTTGACCAGTCCTGACTCCCGGGATCTTAGCAGTCTCAGCCAAAACTGCAAGGCCAACCCCCAAGGTACCTCATCCAGCTACACTGCCCCACCTCAGCCCTAATTGTACACTGTTCAATTATAATTGGAAAGAGGTACCCAGAGTTTGGCTCCATATAAGAACTGAGCCCTGGTTTTGCTATTAAATACCCTGAGCTCTAAATCCAGTACATTCTGGCCCGTGCTCGCAAATAATTTCTGGATGGCTTAAGAACATTCCTTGGTGGAGGTTAATGCCCTCTCATACTGTTCCTTCCACCCACCTGTGGCCTGGAAATAAAGCCCCAAATACCTGAAATCCTTCACTTGTATTGGATGGCCATTAACAGCCCAATTGAATGCCTTATGAGTTGAGGGGAAAACTATAACTTTAGACTTCACGCGCACACAGTTGAGCAGGGGGTGAGGCTGCGCTGAGGCCCATACACATGTGGTAATCCTACACATACGATAGCTACACCCACGTGGGGAGGCCTATTCCATCTTGTGCACCAAGGCCCATTCCATTTGAGTTATGCCCTTGACTGTATGGGCACTGGCCTGGCTTGGCAGAGAGGACCAGATGATCTGTCAGAGGGGTTTCCTTCCCTCGCTTCTACAATTGCCTGCAGATGCAAATTCTGGCGCTAAAGTCACAAGTGTCTGGATCCCCATTTCCAGTGCACTGGGATGCTGGATTCTTGTATTGGTGCCTTTCTGCAAACTTAGCTCCTGATACAGCACCAGGTTTGTGCATGTGTGGAGGTAATCAAAGGAGAGGAGGATGACGGATTTCTGTCCTGGCTTGGGGAGGAGGTGACAATTTACCCCTCAAAATTTTGAAGGTTCTGGCACCGGTGCCACCATGTCTGCCTAAGCCTCTTACCCCAGCTCTCACTGGTATAAGTATTGGGGAGGGGGATGCCCCTTGCTCTTTCTCACTCAGAAAGCAAACACACAAGCCCCACCCAAACATCTACAACAGAGACATCCATTAAGACAGCTCAGCTTCTGTTGACTTTAACAGTGGAGGATTGTGCTCTGAGCTTGTCACATAGTGATTATGAGTAGAGTGATTATGAGCGGGATGAATGTTCCCATTTCTGTGGCCATGATGTACATGCTCACATTAGTTCAATACCCACTCCCCAACTCCAAGTTAAGTTCTAGTCCTAACAATAGATTATATTAATTTGATGTCCATGTGGTCAGTACTGATCTTGCTTATGCCCATGAAAGTGCCAAGGATTTTATTCCCTGCTTTTAAAGACATTTAATATTTGGGGCACATAGATTTGTGGTGGTTGCCAGTATTTGATGAAATCTTCTAGGGTTGGCTGCAAAAGGATGGGGATGCAGAGAAAAGTGGTGAAGAAGAAAGGGTATGGCTGAATTTTTGAACCACTAAAGCAAGTTACTTCAAAAGAACTGATACTCTGGGTTTCCACTTTGGACAAACACATGGCAATTGTGCTGCCAGACTTTGCAAAGTTTTGTCACTCTGAATCTAGTTTTTTAGTAGTAGTTCATTTGTTTTGACCATAAGTCATATCAAAACAAAATAATTTTAAAACCCACAAATAAAACTAAGTTATGCCCCACAGGGACAATTGTAGTAGTGACAATAATATTTATATAGCACCCCCCTGCCATGGCACTCAGAGCGCTTTAAATGCAACTAACATAACTTTTTAATTCTCACAACAATCCTGTGAGGTAGGTTAGGCTGAGAAAATAATGTGACTAGCCCAAGGTCATCCAATGAGTTTCTGGCTAAGGCAAGACTAGAACCAGGGTCCCCTCCTACCTCCCAGTCCTGTATACACAGCCATCACACCACACTGGCTCTTTTGACAAGCCTGTTAGAAGGAGGAACAAGACAATATACAATTAGAGTGTGACAGCAGTCAGTAGGGACGAATGTTAGAATCTTCGAACAGTAGGGATAATCTTCTTGTCATCTTGTCAGAATGAGGAAAGAGACAATGTACAATTAGAGTGTGAAAGCAATCAGCCTGGACAAATGTGTAGCCTAGATTCATCCTTAAGTGGTTGCTGATGCCAGGTGTCTCAGTTTTGAGGATACTCTGACTGCTTGCCAATGTTAAGGAAGGGCCAGGTACCACCGTGAGTTTAAGTCACGTTAGCAGGGTAATGTGAAATCCCCGATTGTGGGCGCAGAGGTTTTAGCGTTATTTTCCCCTTCACCCATTAAATTCAATAATGTGAGACAGGGCTAAAATTCCAGCCCTGTCTCGCGTTATTGAATTTAATGAGTATCATGAAGGAACATAGGGTCATATACGTGTGATACTGGCCTACACGTAGGCTACAAGCCTAGTAAGTATGTAAAGGAAAAGGTTCAACATGTATGTAATATTACAACTGAGACCTGTAAAAATCAATTCATGTACTGTAAACTGACAGTCGGGAAACTCCAGGAAGTGTAGACATTTAAAGAATGTGTATTCGGGAAGCCTAGAAGGACAGAAACCTATTTACTTGCAAATTAAGCTTCCTGTTTACCTGTTTGCCTGGGTCGCCTACGTGAGGAAACCCACACACTCATGAGCGGGAAAACTCAAACAAAGAGACCATGGGTGATTTCAGACGTGATGGGGCGCCTATTGGCCCCATCATGGAATCACCATTTGATTCCCTGTCGGAATCAAAGCATCACGTCCAATAGACGTGCCAGCTGATTCCGGCAGGGAATCTGGGGGCGGTGGGGCTGCGCGGCGCAACGTGCGGCCGCACATCCCCACCCCCCACGCACCCCCCAACTGCCTGCCCTCCTGGAAATGGGTGGGTGCAGTGGCCAATCCGACCGCTGCACCCGATTCCGACCCAGGGTCTGGGCCATGGCCCGGAATCGGAGGCGGTAACAGACATTACCGACAGCCAATTCCGGGCCGTGATTCAATTAACCACGCTTTTGGAGATGGTGCCCGGACCATCCTCGAAAGCGTGGTTGTTTTGCTCACCGCCGGTGGTTCACCGTGGTGAACATCTGGCAGCTAGCAACCAGACGTTACGGGACCATCCACCACAACGGGTGATTCACCGTGGTTGAGTGTGGTAATGTAACATCTGAAAATACCCCATGAAAAGGTATTTAAAGGGAGACAAGACAAAGGAAAGAGCCAGAGCCATCATGGGCAATCTCATCTGCATCCTGGATCTTGCCAGCTAGCAAGGCTGGAAGACATGTGCTGAGACAAGGACTTTGATTTCTAACCTTAAGAACTGGAGCCTGGCCAGCATCACCAAACTGGCTGTGTATAGACTGATTCCATGGACTTTCTATAGGGTAAGACTTTAGCTAGAAACTTGCTTAGTATAGGGTAGGAATGCGTTATGTTACTTTTCATTTTGATTAGTCACTCTGTATCAACTATCTTGCTTATGTAATCAATAAACTTTTTTCTTATCTTTATGAAGAAAAGTCTGTTTATGAAGAAGTGTCTGTGTCTAACATTGGAAACACAATGAGCCACTTGAGTTTTCAAACTCTTGCGAACCCAGAGAATAAAGTCTGTAAGCGGGAAGGATGGGGCCCTTGGGTGACAAAGGGGTTGTCCCTGCTTCAGGATTAAATCAGCCAGAGAGAAAAACTGATTCAAGTGGGCTGTAAGCGAGGGAAACTGAGTCACTCAAACCCAGTAAAGTGGGGGTGCGAACCTCCAACCCGTGACAATGGGGAAAGGGGAAAATAGCACTAAAACCCTCGTGTCCACGATCGGGGATTTTATGTGACCAGACTAAACTGAACTAAACTCACAGCGGGGAGCCCCCTCCCCTTCCTTAATGTGTGCAAGCAGCCTCATGTTTAGATGATTTGGGCTAGACTATCAGAAGTGTTGAACAACTACAATCTAAGTTGAAGTCAATACAAGTTATGGGTGCTCAGTATCTCTATAAATCTGACCCAACATAGCTCAAGCTGAATGCCCCTCAAAAAAACAGACAATAGAGACAACGTAGTAAAGTGATATCTTTTATTGGACCAACTACCGTTGGTGGAGGTATGCAAGCTTTTGGACCTCACAGGGTCTTTTGTCAGGCAAAATCAGAAACCATATTTGAAAATTTGGCTCTTAGTTTGAGAAATGAACAAATATGAGGCTTTTACACTCAGGACTCAATCCTCCACCCATTGAAGTTGATGGCAAAAATCCTATTGACTTTAATGGTGAAGGAGCGCACACTTAGCACGTTTTTAGATGAGCTTCCTCTCTCTGCGGATTTCTCAATCCGCTCTCAGTAATCTCAAGGGGGTGGGGGCGACAGTTTAGACTTGCCTCATTGCACCGAAAGTCACCTGGCCGCCATTGGAAAAAGTGGTGCTGGGCGGCTTGCACATTCATTTTAATCCAGACTTCTCAAACCCCGATATCAAGGTTTGACAAGTCCGGGTTTAAAAAGAATGCTCAAGAGTGGATTGAGAAATCTGCAAAGAGAGGAGGCTCATCTAAAAATGACCTTAGCATGCATGTAGGGATAGAGTTCAACAAAGGGTTCTTGGTTTGCTATATACTTAATTCAGATGGCTTTTAATTCTTGTTATTAAAGGCTTCCAAGGTCTTAAAACCTCTGTGAAATCTGAAGCTTTTCCAAGCCTTCACTTGCCTTTACAGACTTTTCAACTTCCCTGAGCACTTCAGGATCAGGTGGGAATCCATCTATAATGTAATGAAACTATATAGGTGGTGGAAGATTTAATTCATTGTATTTTGGAATGTTCCCGCACGCAAGTGCTTAGGGTTAGATGCCTCCCCGCATAGAATGATTTCCCTTGCCATTTTTCACGTAAAGAAAAATTAATTTGGTTGTTTCATCAATCTGATTTAAAAATTGTTCGTAAAGGCAATTTTTGCATTAAAACTGGAAGGTAAAGGTAATTTTTAAGGATAAGTTCTGTTTGTAGTTACATCCTACTATGTCTAAGTTGGGGGCTGGTACTCCCTCCTTGAGAATTTTTAGTTTGTCAACACTTATGTGCTGATGCCTGGTGAGAGCTGAATCAGATTAATAACATTTGATTTGACAATTCTATCCAAGGGCCAAGTATTGGCTGTATCCAATCTCCAATGAGGTGAGGTATTCCCCTTCCAGGGGTCAAGCACTCACCGCATGCAACCCATGAGAAGGGTGAGGCATTTATCAAACTGGGATCAAGTACGAGCTGCATACAAATCTCGAGACGGGTGAGGCTTTTATAGAGACTGAGTATTTGTTGCATGTCTATTTCATAAGCTAGAGGTCGAGCAGCTATTTGATATCCCTGAGAAGGGCCAGCTACTATTACCTAAGTGCAGCAGTTGGCGCCTGCCCTTAAGGCTTTTATGGTGAAGGTTGGTAGTAAGTTAACATATGGAGCACCTATTTGGGGGGGAGATTGGCATAATGTGAAGTCCCTGGTAGCGATACAAAATAGATTTGTGAAACAATTGCTGCCTCTTTGGCAATGGTGAGTCTAGAGGCGGGTCTGCAACCATTGGAAGTGAGATGTGACAGACTCGTGCTGGTATTCTGGCTTAAAGCCCATTTTCCTCACCCTGATTCCCTGGTGAAGCTATGTTTGGCAGAAGGATCTGCAAATGTAAAGAGCTCTGGTAATCGGTGGTGGAAAAGAGGACAGAGGAAGATTAACAAGCTGGGGTTTTTGGATTGAATTTCCCCCCTCTATTTCCCTTAAGCAGGACTTAAAACTTCTGATTGATAAGATTAGGAATGTGAGTCTGCAACCAAGAAGAGGGATGATAATGGATGGGAAGGCTGCCCCATGGTATAAATATTGGGCAGCGGGGATTGATAGGCCTGTCTATTTGGATGGACTACAGGTGCGGAAGCTGAGGCGTGCTTTTACCTCATTAAGATGCCAAACTATGCTTACTGAGGTGCTGCGTGGGAGGTATGAGGGACGTGAATATGCAGAGCGTTTCTGTATTTATTATTATTTATTTAGCATTTATATAGCACCAGCAATGTACCTGGCGTTTGACAAAGTAATGGAATAGAGCAGAACAGGATCTGCATTATCTATTGTTTTGCCCGTTATATGAGGAAGCGAGAGTAAAGCTGTGGGCCTCGGTTGGAACTCTGCAGGGGAGAACAGGTGTGCAAAAGTGAATTATTCTTTTGAGAGACGGTGTCCCGGAAATGTCAAAGGCAGTAGCTATCTTTGCTTGTAAAGCAAGGAAGCAGCGTGCAGTCCGGGTGCTACAGGGATAGTCTCTAGCCTGTGATACCCCATGATATGGTCTGTGATACCCCATTTGCCCCTTGAGAGTCCCCCTTATTAGATTCATATAGTTCTTTCCCCCTGCTAGGGTTAGTTTCTGATCTAGGACCTAAACTCAATTTGAGGAGTTGAGGTCTGGGGGGTGAAATAAAATTTAATTTGGCTGAGTACCCAAAAGGAACTTGTTTTATGTATATTTAAATATTTTAACTGTTTTACATTTATTTTTCTTATAATATTTGTACGGATTGTATGTTTGACAGGGCCGGAAGACCAGTGCAATAAATAAATAATAAAATAAATAATTACCTACATGTTTTAAGATGCATTGTGTTGTTTTGTTGCTTTTTATTCTCCATGTAATGGCGAAAGCTGAACCAATAAACATAAACTGAATGGAAGCCGTGCCATGTCTGGTTTCGTGGGATTAGTTTCAGTTGGTGTTGCCCACTGTTGCAGAGGATGTTCTTGGGGCTGTTAGAGCCACCTTTTGCGAACTCGATCGGTGCCTGTCCCGGCTGGTCAAGGTCAGCCGGGAGATGCTGGGGCCATTGCTGGCGGGGGTTGTCAATGCCTCCCTGCAGGAGGGCAGAATGCCAAGCTACCTCAAAGAGGCGGTGTTGCAGCCTCTGCTCAAAAAACCATTGCTTGACATTGACTCCATTGCCAGTTATCAGCCTCTTTCTAACCTTCCCTGTTGATTGAAGGTAATTGAACGGGTAGTGGCTCGGCAGCTACGGGGGCATATGACTGCATTGGGTATCTGGATCCCTCGCAGTCCTCCTTTCATCCAGGTTATGGCACAGTTTGGCACTGGGACTGTGCTTGTGGCTTTGGTCGACGACCTCAGCCATGAACTGGACCAGGGTCATTCGACCCTGTTAATTGTGTTAGATCTGTCAGCTGCTTTTGATACCATTGACCACAAGATGTTGGCGACTTGTCTGCGGGACTATGCCGGGGTGGGCTGGATCATTCTTGAATGGTTCCACTCTTTCTGGCTTGGAAGAACCCAGCAGGTGGTGCTCAGGGATGATTTTTCATCATCCCAGGACCTCGCGTGCAGGGCCGGCCCCAGGGTTTGTGAGGTCATGTGCGAAGTCTTGGTGTGGGGCCTAATTTGCATAATTAGGCCCCACCTAAATATGCATATGTATACATTTATATATAACTTACTCCCTCTGGACAGGAAGGATTCCCATTCTCCACCACTCTGAGCAAGCATGGAGAAGCACGGCCTCCCAATGCTTCACCCTCCTCCCCAGCCGAGTGTCTACCACCATTCCCCAGGAGTGGTTCCACTGCAGGGGCAGCTATGCGGGCAGTGAGGCAGGCACAGAGAGACTGAGTGCGTTCACTGCTTTACTGGAGGAGGGAGTGAACTTAGCCAGTCTGGCCTCCAGGGCCTGTTGCTTCTTGCTGCCGGTGCCGCCTGTGCCTTATGCACCCTTGCGGTGCGACCGGTCCAGAGGTGCTGCTATCAAACACACAAGACACCCAAAATGCAGCTAGCTTATTAAGCGCATTATGCCATGAAAAGAGGCATAACCAGTTCAGTTGTGCCCCCATAATCAGTTCATGCTGCCCCCACCCCATAACCAGTTCATTTGTGCCCCTGTTCCCATGTAATCTATTCACGCTGCCCCCACCCATAACCATTTAATATGTGCCCACGGGGCAGCGTGAATTGATTATATGGGGGCGTAAATGAACTGGTTATGGGGTGCAGGTTTAAAGACAGTATTCCTGTTAGCAATAACTTCATTAAGAAGAGTTAATGAAATAGCAGCCATAATAATCTCAGAACCATATTTTCAGATTTATTTTCCAAGACAGAATAGATATTGCTTTACATCCTAAATTCCTACCTAAGATAGTATAAGTAAGACAGTTGTGAGAATGTGGCCCTTTTTACACGGGNAACGCGGTGCACGCGCCCATGGTGAGTGGGGGTACGTGTGCACCCACCTAACACGCATCCCCACTCACCCCCCCCCCACTCATCCCCACGCACGGAGCAACCGGGGGAAACGGTGGTTACTATGTGGGTGTGGCTGAGTGGTGGGTGAGTGGGGATGCGTGTGCAGTCGTGCGCATGCCCCACTCATGCATTGGCGTGCCCACGGACTCCCCACCTGGCGGAGCCATGTAAAAATATCATGTGAGGAGCCACTCGAAGAAGAACAGAAGGTTGCTACCTTGTAAACAAGGTTCTTTGAGATAGCTCCAAACATTCTCACAACACCCACCCTTCCAGTCCCGCATGGAATTCTTTTCTTATATTTCTAGAAAGGGTTGAAAGGAGCTGTCATTCAGAGGGGGGGATGATTTTTATACTAGAGGAGCTCGAGACCATCATGTAGTCTATTATTTGAATAAGGTGAGCGCGCACAATCCAGTTGTGAGAATGTTGGGACCCATCTCAAAGAACCTTCTTTACAAGGTAGCAACCTTCTGATCTGCACATGGGAAGGAGCTGTTTGTAAACAAACAGCCTTATCTCCCAGCCAGATCCTGTGTCCCTGCTGCTGCTGCGCTACTAGGAGGCAGAGGCAGGTGAGGGATGGGGTCTGGAGCCAGGGAAGGGAGGAAGTATCACTTAATGGGGGAGAAGCTGGCTGCAGCCTGCTGCCCAGCCAGGCAAGTGCGGGGCTCCAGCTGGTAGTGGGGCCATGTGCGGCCACACATGTCGCACATGCCTGGGGCCGTGTGGAGTCTCACAAGGTTCCATCTTGTCCCCTCTCCTGTTCAACGTGTATATGCAGCTGCTGGGCGAGGTTGTGAGATGGTTTAATGTTTGATGTCAACAATATGCTGATGACACCCAACTCTACCTCTCTTTTACATCCAACCCAGACCCGGCAGTCTTGGTGCTTACCCAGTCTCTGTCTGCTGTGGGGGACTGGATGAGGGCGAGTTGACTGAAACTGAATCCCAATAAGACTGAGGTGATGCTAGTGGGGAAAGCATCGAGTGTGGCATCCCCCATCATTGATGGGGTTTACCCCCTGCTAGTTCCCTAGGTTCGTAGTCTGAGAGTGCTCCCCGATTCCCAACTCCTCCTGGATGTCCAGGTGGGGGCTGAGGCAAGGAGCGTGTTTCGCTAATTACTTCTGGCGCGGCAGCTTCAGCCATATGTCTCCGTCTCAGACCTGGCCACCATCATCCATGGTTTTTTTATCGCTTCAAGATTTGACTACTGTAACACGCCCTACATGGGGCTACCGATGACGACGGCTCAGAGACTGCAGCTAGTGCAGAATGTGGCAGCTCATCTCCTTACTGGGATGGCCACTGGGAACATATTACACCGGTGCTCTGTTCTCTGCACTTGCTGCATCCCTATAGTCTTCCGGGCCAAATTCAAGGTCTTGGTGTTGACCTTTAAAGCCCTACATGGCCTGGGCCCTACTTAGCTGTGGGGCCGCCTCACTCCCTGCGGTCGACCGGGGGTGCCTTTCTTGGGGTCCCTCTGGTTTCCCGGGGGGCCACTATGGAGAAGGCGTTCTCAGTGGTCACACCAAGGCTGTGGAACTCCATCCTGGCAGAGGCCCGGGTGGCCCCAGACCTCTCGTCTTTTAGCTGACTTTGCAAGACCTGGCTGTTCCGTCAGGCATTTAGCGAGGGAGATGGGTAGGGTGAGAGGGTGAGGGATAGGGAGGGAGGGTTTCTTGATTTGTTTCTGTTTTGTTTTTATGACCTCTCCCCTGGAAGAGTCTTTTATATTTGTATTTTAATGTGTTTTTTTGAGATTGTAAGCTGCCCCGAGCTGCTATTTTGCTGGAGGGTGCGGGATAAAAGTGTCTCTAAATCAATCAATCAATCAATCAATCAATAATAATTTAAGAATAATTTATAGTGGTAGTATAGATAGAATATTCTCTTATCCTCTCCCATGGTACTTTTTAAACTGACAACGAGAGTTTACACATACTACTGTGTTCACTGATTTATTGTGAAGCTCAAGCTACGCATCTTTCTTTCCTGTTTCCTGTGTTAGATGTTAGCGGTGGCCACAGCAGTGTCCTCTGTCTGGGACCTTGAAATATGGTAACACTTAGCAGGGCCACATCAGAAATGGGGCAGGAGACTCTCTCTAGCCCTCTCCTCTTTCTGAGATAGTTGCCCCCAACAGCCCTGATTTTTCTAAGTTACCATAGGTGGCCTTGGTTGACCCAGAGCAATCCCTGATAGTATACTCTGGGTCAAAACCTGGAGAGTTGGCAACCCTGATGTGGCTCAGTGGGGCATCAGGGGAATGGGGTCTTAGAGCAATCTGCTACTCATTTGGGGACTGGCTGGCTCAGGCGTATCTGTAGTTTCTCTCTTTTAGGGGTGACGGCTCTGATCCAGCACCAAGCTGGGGGTACTGTCTGACTCAGGGTGATGGGGAATATGATCTGGTCCCCAGCCCCTCTAGTGAGTGTTGGTTTAGATCTGGAAGTGGCCAACTAAAGGGAAATGGGGGGAACTGGAAAAATGAGCTCTGGGGCCCTTCCTCCCCTCAGGATCCCCCTTCTGCCCTTGTGAGTAAGTTAAGCACCTGCCCCTGCAACTTCTCTGCTTCATGAATGCATCCCTGTCCCTCTCTCCCTTGTCTCCCCTCCCCTTGCCCATCCTTTGAGGAAGAGACCTGTCTCTAATCATGATGGCACAGAAACAGACACATTTCTGCCACTTAATAAACAATAATCATTAATGTTACCTCTAAAGGACCCCCCCATACTAATGCAGCTCCACGCTTGGAGGTACTGGCAGTGTCAGGCAGCCAGGGAATTGGATCTGGGGACCTTGCCCCCCTAGGGGTTTCCAGCTGATCATGGGCACGGGAGCTTTAGCATTATTTTCCCCTTCCCCCATTAAATTCAATAATGAGAGATGGCTAAAAATCCAGCCCTGTCTTGTGTTATTGAATTTAACAGGGAAAGGGGAAAATAGCACTAAAACCCTCGTGCCCACGATCAGGGATTTCATGTGACCAGACTAATGCGAGTTAAACTCACAGCAGTCCCTGCCCCTTCCTTAATGTAAGCAAGCAGCCCTGTGTTTAGACGATTTAGGCTAGACTAGCAGAGGTGTTGAACAACTACAATCCCAGTTGGCCAATACAAGTTATGGGTGCTCGGTATCTCTAAAAATCTGACCCAACATAGCTCAAGCTGAATGCCCCTCCAAAAAACAGACAATAGAGACCAAGCCAAGTACGTGCACTTGAGACCTCGCATCTTCATGAATGTTAGACCCCTTGTCTCTCCCTCTGTTCCCCTTCCTAAGTCTCTCCCCCAGCTCCTG
>QEPC01000149.1:14583-28955 GCA_003113815.1 Sphenodon punctatus | reverse complement strand
CATCTTCATGAATGTTAGACCCCTTGTCTCTCCCTCTGTTCCCCTTCCTAAGTCTCTCCCCCAGCTCCTGTCTCTCAGATTGTAAGCCCTAGGGGCAGGGACCCTGTCTATTTTATTACTTTGTAAAGTGCCAGGTACACTGCTGGCGCTATATAAATGTTTGTTAATAATAATAATAATAATAATAATAATAGAGACAAAGTAGTAAAGTGTTATCTTTTATTGGACCAACTCCAGTTGGTGGAAATATGCAAAGCTTTCCGACCTCACAGGATCCTTTGTCAGGCAAAATCAGATACCATATCGCTTGTTGACTCCGGCACACCAGGAGCTCTTAGATCTCAGCTGAGTTCCCAGTCAAACCAGGGCACCACCCTAACAGACACCGGCAAAGAGGCCAAACAAGCTAAGCTGGTAGGAATGAATTTCTTCTTAGCACAGGAGTTAGACAAGCACTTAATATCGGGAACTTTGTCCCCAGAGCGAGGGACTGGGAGTGCAGATATCAGGGTTGCTGACCTGATTAATGACGGGGAAGCAGCCTCTCAGGAAATGTTTGCTGAATCAAATGTACTATTTATGTAATGAGAACATTGGAATGGGGAAGGGAAAGCAACAAGTGAGGGAGGGAGGTTTGCTGCTTGGAGTATCAGGGCGGTTCCGCCTTCACTCGAGGGCTGAAGCAGGCAAGGAGAAGTGGAGAAGGAGGCGGGGAGGAGGGAGGAATAAGTGGGGTTGAAGAGAGAAAAGCAGGGAAAGGAGAGGCAGAGAGAGGGAGGAGATGGATGAGGGAGGCAGACAGGGAAGAGGAGTCATTGAGAGCAGCTGAAGGTAGGATGGACAGGGAGACCAGGACAGACAGACACATCTGGAGTACACTGACTCTTTCATGTCTTCAGGAGTTCTCATCCCATCACTAGCATCCTCAGCACCTGGACTCAGGCCATTTCCGTGTGGGACTGGCAAGGGTTACAGCTGTTTCGGCATTGGAGGAGAAAAATCTAGTGTGATAGATATGGTCACAACTGACTAGGGACAGGGTCATCTCTGTTTGGGACAAGCCAGCATTAGAGCTTGGGTCTGAGGCAGCCCATCCCAAGCTGCTCGCTGGGCACGGTTCCATCTTCTGGCCTTGTCCCTTGTCCTCTGCGGAGATGGAGGAGCTGCTGGTGGTGAAGATCGGTTGCCTGGTGGGAATCCTTGTGCTCACGCTTGTCTGCGGCCTCATCCCTGCTCGGGTCAAGTGGTTCCAGATCAATGCGGCCACAGGTGAGACGGGAGTGGGAGGAGAAAGGTGATGTTCTCCAAAATGATTGATTGATTGATCAGATTGATTGATCAATCGATCAATCAAAATGAGGGGTTCCTGCCCTGCCTGGATCTATCTGTCTGCTTCTCTATTTAGCCTCATACACATCTTTATCTGTCTGTGTTTATCCAGACCATTCCACCTATCCCCTGGTGGTCTGGCCATCCATCTCCATGTCTGTCTGTCTCTGCCCTGCCTCATATCTGTCTAGCAGTTTGCCCATCTATGGCAGGGATGGGGAGCCTCTGGCCTATGTGACTGATGATGATATGTCCCCTTTCCAAACCTTGGATCTGGCCTGTGGATTTGGTTCCATATCTACAAGCACTAAAAGAACGAGCTCAGGAGAAGGGAGCAGGAATAGATCATGCACTCCTGAAGAGGGGATGGCTCCACGGCCCCTCTATACATATTCTGAACCGTCATCTTCCTCTCACCCCATCCTGAGCTCCTGCCTTAAGTGCTCCCTTCCCCCAACTCCTCTCCAGTCTGCAGAGCTTCTACTAGTTTTCAAAGTGACCTATGGGAGGGAAAAGATTCTCCGCCTCTTTGGTCTAGAGCACAGTCGTGTGTCACATTTTGGGGCCATTTCTGAACACGCCCTCCCCCCACCTCATCGCCATCTGATCATAGTTTTGCACTAGTATCCAATTCCCCTCCCTGCACCAAATAAAATAAAAATCTATGCCACGCAAACTGCCTCAACACACATTTACTCTAGTCTCTATAATGTATACCCACTTCCATGTAAGGAATAGCGTACAGAAATAATTGCCAAATGTAGAACAATTAATAAAAAGAACAGGGATTATACACACACACACACACACACACACCGTTTCCCAATTACCCATCAACTAGTCATCATCTCTTTCACTTCCTATTTTCCTCTTCCCATGGGGGAACTCATGACCATCTGTCTGCAAAAGAATCTAGCCGTGATCTTCCTGTTCTCAACAATTTTGGGGGGGTGGGGGAACCTAGAAGCTGAAGCAGAGAGGCCCAGGGAAATGTCTGGGATGTGGGGGCAGCAGGGAAGGCAGAAGGAGGAGGAGAGCATGCAAATATTGGTGCTGTGGACAGGAGGGGAGAGTGGAACAGCCAGGCATGCAAGGAAATATTCCTAAGGCAGCTAGTGATCATGCACTAAATGATTCTCCTGGAGAAGAATCCACATGGCCCACTTTTTGCCTTGTCACAGCTTTGCAAAATTCTCCCTTGATGCATGATATACTTTATGGGTAGTTCTGTCCTATCTGTCCATCCATCCAGAGGTGCCACTAGTTGAGAATTGAGGAGTTAGAGAATTTTGCTTTCCCAAGCACAGTCAGGGACAGGGGCTGTTCAGTTCTCCTAGCCTTCTCCCCCTTGCTTTACCAAACACAGAAGTACTGGATTAACCAAGTGGTGAATTGCTCAATGGTGAACTTGTGTCAACAATGTGGGGCGGCTGCGAAAAAGGCTAATGCAATTTTAAGGCTGCATCAGCAGGTGCATTGTTTCTAGGACGATATTAATCTGCTATTAAAGTAAATAAGAGCTTTGTCATTGACCTCAATGAGTAGGAGATTGCACCTCAATTCACAGGAAGGAATAATTCCACTCTGTTTTTCACTTGTCAGACCTCATCTGGAGTATTGTATCCAGTTTTAAGCACCTTATTTTTAGGAAATTGGGTAAAAACAGTTTGGGAAATGTTTGGGAACCCCTACCTCAGCAGAAGTGTTGCATGTGAGACACAGCAGCCCCCGTTAAGCCAGATCCATGCCCTGTTCCTTCCTCCCCACCAAGCCAACCACATTCCCCAACCTCCCACAAACCAGTGTCTCCCTTTTTAAGTTGGCAGCAGACTTAGCAGCAGTTTTAACGACGTTTTTCTTACAGGCCTGTCAAACTGGTAGAGCCTCTCTACACTTCTGTGCCAAAATAATGCATATGCCGAGATCCGTATTCATTATGTTTTCCACATTGGCGGCCATGGGGAAAACACAGTAAACACAAGTAGGGCAAAAAAAAAAAAAAAGATCAAAGGCATGGGTGTGTGAAAATGCATGAGGGGAAGGGGCTTATTTGCTGAGGAGCAGAGCTTATTGGCTGATGGGGTGGAGCTTGTCCCTCTTTGGCTGACAGAAATGTTGGGAGATATGGGTCACATCACCCACAGAAAGCGTGTGGCCAGGAAATGGTTAACATTTACCACTTGGGAAGACCTGTGCTCTGGGGATGAACACAATTCTCCTTCCTGCCCCTGGAGTTTATCGTGTGTGAGTTCACGGCCTTGAACAGGGACATTCTTGCTCATCCTTTCCCCTTTCTTCCTTCAGGACGGCACAGGCGTATCCTCAGTTTCATTGGCTGCTTTGCAGCGGGGGTTTTCCTGGGTGCCTGCATCATGCACATGGTGGCGGATGCACTGGCAGACATCCAGGCTGAGATGAGCAAGCGGCTGCATCAGGTGTGTGAGAAAATGACTGCCAGGCCGTTCTAACAAACGTAGGGGCAGCCGGGCCATGGGAGCCTGGATCAGGGACTCCCTCCCTGCAGCAGGGGGCAGTGGATTGCATGTATATGCACACAGAGTCTCAACAGGCTCGTTCCCTCCAACAGGGCAGGAGCAGGCACACCCATGCACACCTTTGGGCTCATTTCCCCCCTGAAGAGGGAATGACTGAGCCTCTTTGTAATTGTATGCCCAGTTGCATGCACACACTGTCCTGCTCGCCCAGTTATCATGGGTAACTTTATATACAGTCAGAATCCTTGCTTGTCATCAGTGACGCGCACATGTACATGTCTAGTGGCTGCCAGAGAGAACGGGTCAGCAGGTAGGCAGCTGTAGTCCTTGTTGTAGGGTGGGGGAATGTATATGGGAGCAGCACAGCCCCTTGTCATCCCAGAGTTGTATTTATTCCTCTGTTGATTCCCACCAGGATGGCTCTGGTAAGAACTTGACAGGGAAGCAGAATGGCTCGTGTTCAGGCAATGCAGACAGCGATGGGGTGAGTATCCCAAATCCCCCCCCCCCCCTTGAGTATGACAAAGGGGAGACAGCTATGATGGGCGGGCAATTGTACCCAACCCCTCAGAGGGTGGGAGTCACCTCTTCCCCTCTGTCTCCGAGCCACAAGTGGTATGTGCCGCCGTTACAGCCCAGTAGGGCAGCAAGGCCAGCCTACCAAACACACAGCTCTACAGAGCTGGGTAGAGCTGGGGGTGCCACTACTAGAAGGAGACAGAGCACCACAGCTTCCATGTGGCCCAGTGTCAACACCAGAGGAGGACTGAGTGCCACAAACTGGGGTCCAGCATCACCACTAGAGGGGGACAGAGCATCATGGGCTCTGCATAGCCCCAGTGCCACCACTAAGGGGGGCGGGGAAGAGAACCATGGCCTTTATGTGGCACAGTACCGCCACTAGAGAGGGGTAGGCCTCCATAGGCTCTGTCTGGCCCAGTACCATGACTACAGAGGGGCAGAGTGCCACAACCTCTTTTTGGTCTGTCTCCATTTCCCATTTCTCTCGTTATGTCCCCACAGGAGGATTACCCCTTTGGAGAGCTCATCATCTCTCTGGGATTCTTCCTGGTGTTTCTAATTGAAAGTGCGGTATTGAACTGTTGCCCAGGGGCTACACATTCTCACGGTGATCCCGAAAGCGAAGAGGAGCATAAGGACCTGCCAGCATCCCACAGCTCCTTCCGGGCTCTGGTGCTCTTCATCTCCCTCTCCTTCCACTCCGTCTTTGAGGGCCTGGCTATTGGGGTTCAGCGGGACGACACAGGGGTGGTTCAGCTTTGTCTAGCTGTGCTCATCCACAAGGGCATTGTTGTCTTCAGCCTGGCCCTGAAGCTGGTGCAGAGTGGCACCAGCACCTTCTGGAGGCTCCTCTATCTAGTGTTCTTTGCCCTCATGTCTCCTGTGGGCATTGCTATTGGCATCGGGGTTTCCTTGTCCAACAGTGAAGGGAGTAGCCTGGCCCAGGCTGTGCTGGAGGGGGTGGCAGCTGGGACTTTCCTCTACGTCACCTTCCTGGAAATCTTGCCCTATGAGCTTCGCTCACCTGGGAGCCCCCTGGCCAAATTCTTCTTCATTGGCCTGGGCTTCGCTGTCATGGCTGTCATCGCCATCTGGGCCTGAAGGGTCAACTTGGCCAGGATTGCCATGAAAATCCTACAGCCAAACTGTGAAGACTGGGAGCCTGCGAGCCAAACAGTGGGGACCGGGACCACCAAAACTAGTGTATCGAGATGGCAGCACCAGAGTTTCGAGCAGGGCTGGAAACCTCACAGCTGATCCATGAGAGTTGAGTCCAATATTTTATGGCCAACCCACTGCTTTTTTTAAGCAACTACAACCCTCCAGACAATTGGGGTCCAGGAGACCTACAGCTAATCTATGGGAGATGGGACCAGGACAACTAGCAGTCTTCTTTGCCTGAATAACTGCAACCCGTAGCAAAACTATCGAGTTGGGATTACCACACCAACGCGACCGACCAATGGGGCTAGAGGTTCCAGAGCCAACCAGTGAGATTCAGATTGCACAACACCCTCATAGCCAAGCAATGTGTCTAAGAGCCCTGGGATCACCTTAGCAAGCCTACACCAAACAATGGGTCCAAGAGTCCTGGGATAGCCACAGCAACCCTACAGTCACCCTATGCATTTTGCAACCATTATGGCAAATTCATTGCTGATTTTTGCCTGAGCAATTGCAACCCTACAGCCAACCAATGGGAGTAGGGCACCCTAGCACCAGCCTATGGAGTTGGGACCACAACATTTAACTAATGAGGACTACGGTCCAACAACCAATGGGGACTGTGACCACACACAGTGGTTGTTTCATCTTTGCATGAATAATTCTACAGTTTGTTTGTGGTGTCTGGGAGAGTCACATCCTAAGGACCCACCTCTGTGTTCCCCCACTCAGTGGTGGACCCTATATTAGATATAGGACCTTTCTAGGGTGAGCACCTCTCTCAGACGTTCACCCAGAGGGGCTGGAGCCATGTCAGAAAAGGGGCAGGACAAGGGGCTATCACACCCTTTTCTGATGTGACTCCCTAATAGAGTGTCATCACATCATGATGTTCCTTTGGGGTGGGTGCAGGGAGGGATATCGGAAAGTTGGGGACGTCCCTAGGGATCATTCTCTCTGACATGGCTTCCCCCAGAAACCCCGGTTTCTCTTGGTTACCAGGGACACCTTGGATTCCCCTGGTGACTCTGAGCGAAACCTGGAGAGGGGGCAACTCTAGTTCTTCCCCTTCTGTGTTGTTTTTCTGACTCCAGTCTGGAACTGGCTGCCTCCTGAGGGTTGGGGAATGGGATATGAAGCCTTTTCCTTCTAGGAGATGCCAGTTCTGCCACCTTGTATGACCCTGGGTGCGATGCGTAGGGCAACTTTACGAAGACCACAAGCATTTCCATCGAACAGGCAGAAGACTTTGATAAGGGGTGGGGCAAAGCTCATTTGAGTCAATGGGACTTTTTGTCTACAAAAGAGACCGTATATCTCATCCAGATGCACTCATTGTTACAAAACCTTGGGTCCCTACTTGCCTTTGGGCTTTCTGTCAAATTTGACCAAAATTAACCTGTTGGATTGAAAGTTATTAAGGGGAAGGTGTAACAGACAGACATCCCTTTCCAGGCGAAGGGCCTGCGGGATGAGGATGACGCCGTCGACCACTAGGCCCAGAGTCCAAATGACACTGAAAACCAATGGGAGCCAGGTGCCTTGCTTCTCTTTTGGCCTTTGTAAATCTTCCCCTTTAGTGGGATTGTCTCGGCTTGTTCTTCTTTCTCTCTGGGCCTCAGTTTACCAGTCTGTAAAATAGGGATAGATATAACTTTCTTACCTTGCAAAGAGGCCGTGAAAAAAAATACATTAAAGATCTTGTCACAAATATATTGTTTGAAGTGTGGGAGGAGAGGGCAAAGGAGGGGGTGTCTATTTTCTAGGGCTGATTGAGATTGCTGGGATTTTACAACAACTCCACCTCCAAACGTAGCATTTTGAGGGCTGCCATTCTGTAGTGCCATGAAGAAAGAGGCAACTGCTACTTTTTACACAGCATCCATACTCGTTCTGGACAGATAGAAGTGTCCCATGCACTGAGAATCTAATTAATCAATCTACCCCTCTTGATTTTCACCAGTTGGCCGATGTGCTAGTGGCCACTAAGTCTTTGCAGGACTAGGCCCAACGGGAGCCTGGGTGAGTCATTCCGGGGGGGGGGGGGGGAAGCTTCTCAGAAGTGGGCCAGGCAAAGGCAAGGGTCTATGCCTTTAAGTGGTTGAGGGGCTAGTGAGCCAAGTGTGGGAGATTGCTAGCTGGCTTCAGTGGGGAGCAGAAGGAAGGCTGAGAGCAATGAGTAGATAGAGATAGTTGAACTGGAAATCACGCTGGAGGGCCACTAGAGATGGGGCTCAGGCAGGTAGGCAGGCTTGAATAGGTGGGGATTCTGCATCCCAAAGCTTGGCCAGAGTAGCAGAAGAGTCAGCAAGGAAGAAACCCTCTGTTATTGGGACTGGGGTCATGAAATTAGGGTGGGGGGGGGCTAAGCCAGAGTCCTGGGCTGGGAAGGGGGTGGGGCTGAGAGGAAGAGGCCTAATGAAGGGGCTTCAGGGTAACTGTACCAGAGAAGGTTAGAGCTGAAACACCTCAAAATGGCTGAACCTGTTGAATTTACAGTATCCTCAGCTTGGCATATGAGGAATGCCTGAAAGAACTGGGTATTTTTAGCCTAGAAAAAAGATCAGAGGGGGACACGAAAGCACTTTTTTAACTCTCTAAAAGGAGGTCACAAAAAAGACGGTGAACATTTGTTGTCCGCTGATGCAGAAGATAGAATAAGAGGGACTGCAGCAATATAGACTTTGGTTAAATATTAGGCAAAACTTCCTAACTGTAAAAACAGCCAGGCAAAGGAATAAGTTAAGAACATAAGTAGTGCCAGACTGAGTCAGACCAATGTTCCATCAAGCCCAGCATCCTGTCCTAAGACAGTGGCCAATCTCGATCGCATGGGAGAAGAACCAACAGTCACAATGGGCAATCCATTCCCCATTGCTCACTCCCAGCTCCAGACAGTAAGAAGTTCATCCCATAAGTTACTTGGTTAATAGCCATTAATGGACGTATGCTCCACGAACTTATCAAGTCCTTTTTAAAATCCAGCTATGATACTGGCCTTGAGAATGCCCTCTGGCAATAAATTCCGTAAGTTAATTATGGGTTGAGTGAAAAAGTACTTCCTTTTATTTGTTTTAAATCTGCCGGCAACTAATTTCATGAAGTGTCCCCTAGTTACTAGTACTATTTGAGAAGTTAAATAACAGTTCCCTATTTAATCATTCCACACCACTCGAGATTTTATAAACCTCTATCATGTCCTCTCTCTCTGTCTTCTCTTCTCTAAGCTGAAGAGACCCAGTTTGTTAAGCCTCTCTTTGTATGGAAGCCGTTCCATACCCTTTATCATTCTCGTTGTCCTTCTCTGTACCTTTTCTACTTCAGCCTATGTCTTTTTTTGAGGTAGGGTGACATCTCAAGTTGCTCAGGGAGGTTGTAGAATTTCCCTCCCTAAATGTTTTCAATACCCGGCTAGATGAGCACCTGTCTGTCTCACTGTAGGCAGTGGGTATCCTGCCTTGGAGCAAGGGGTTGCACTACATGACCCTGCCTTGAAGTCCCCTCCAACCCTGAAATTCTTAGATTCTGTGATTCTGCCCAAACTGAAAATTGTGCTTTGAGTGAGTAGGAACTGATATCAGTTTGAACTCCATCTAGTACCTGTTATGGTTGTTCTGTTTTTGTTTATTTATTTTAGTTTTATTTTCTGTTTATTTTGGTTATTTTGATATTTGGGTATTTTAGTTATCTCATTTTGGAAGTATTTGTGCTACTGCGCATGTGCAGTTCCTGAAAATGACGCAACCAAAGAACTGAAATGACTGAAATAACCAAATCAAAAACCTGGAAAAAAGAATACCTGAAAAACTGGATATGCAAGTACCTGATTTGGGTTGTGGATATCAGTTGGGTACCCAAAGGTCTAGCCAAAAATGTGAGTAATACCCAGAAATAATAAACTTGCTCTCCATTTGAGATCTAGTTTTGAATAACGGTGAAACAAGTATCCATTACTATCCAGTATCCCGACGGATATTACTGTAACTGCAGTATCTGGTTGGATACTGAATGGTATTTAGTAGGACTGAATCTAGTAGTACTTCCGGGTATTTGGACCGATTTTTAAAGTTCCGAATAGTCGGTCCGAGTACTCGGAGGTAATGTGGTGTTCTTGCTGAAGCTTCAGACTTCAGAGATAGAAGCACAGAACGTCTGAAAACTTCAGTAAGTTGTTGCAAAGTTCTTGAAGCCACAGCCAAAGCACTACGTCATGGTGCCAAGTGCCAACCAAGCAGCAGGCAGCAATGTGGTACCCAATTATTTATTTTAAAAAAAAACTGCATGGCATGGTTTAAAGGTAATGTAACCCCAATCCCCCAGCATTGGCCCTATGGACAGGACAGGACAGGCACCCCTCTCTTCCGCACCCATGCCGATTACTTACAGATCCAGCAGCACTGTAGCATGCAGCACAGCCAAATTCACCAAAAGAATGGACAAAATGTCTGCAGTACAGACACTTTTATATTGCCCTGCCAGCCAATTCAAAAGCTAACCGTCTGACTTGGTCAGCCAATCAAAACTTGTCATCTGACTTACCATCACTCAATTGTCCCCTCCCATACCCCTCCTACCAAATATGACACGAAGTTTCATTTCCAGAAGAAGCTTAACTGTCCACCAGCCCCCCATGCGCGCAGAGGTTTCTGAAGTTTTCCAAATAACAGCCTTGGTTCTTGGAACTTTGGAATTTGGCCTTTCTGAACCAAGTACCTTAATATTTGGCAAATTCCGAAGACTTTGTTTCAGCCCTAGCACTTAGTTGGTATCAGTTGGCTATCCAATTAACCAGATGACTAAATTACCATTTACTGCATTACCATTTACCCAATTACTTTTTAATGTTTATCACATTACCATTACTGTATTTAATTACCATTTGACTTCCTCCTCCCTCTATCTGGTTTGGTTTTGTGGCAATGCGGTTAATGTTAAACAGTAGTTCGGTAATTGGTAATATCTGGTATTCTGGTTTGGCAATTAATGTCCGCAGTTACAGAATAGTTAGTTTGAAATGTATTGAAATTTATTAAGGCACTGGCTATCGCCCTGGTCAAAAGGATAGTTAGGAATGACAAGCAAGTTCTCCAGAATACTAGATACCAACCGTATGGAATATTTTTGCTATTTATTTCAGTTCTAGTTTTCATGCATGTAGCCTCAAGCTGAGCCAGAAGGTCCAGGTGGATACCGTCTCTGACAGATTGCACGGTCTGAGCTGGGTCCGGTGGACTGGAGGCCAGTCTAGATCCAAGCCCTGTTCCAACCGAGTGAAGGATCAGGAGCTCCAGCTTCCTCTCCCTTCCTCAGCAGCATTTTGCAGCTATGCAACAAGCCAAAGACCTTTCGAGTATGCACAACAATGTACCGCACATGCACAGTTTTGCTGTTGTTGTTGTTTGTTGTTCATTGGCATGCACATGTGCAAAACAGTGGTTCCCAGGGGAGAAGGAGCCAGAGCAACGCAACGTGCAGTTTCATTTTGAGCATGTGCAATGACCAAAAACTCCTTCTGTGTATGCTCAAAATGGACTTCTGGCACCTCCTCCCCAATTGAAATGAATTACTAGGCCCTTCTGTATCCATGGAAAATCTCCACGGATAGTATTATTAATTGTTTATTTATTTATTTTCAATTTATACCCCGTCAGGTCCTACCCCCAAAATGGCTCAGGATAGCTTATAATAGTTTAAAACAACATTATCACATAAAATACATATAAAATAAATCCCACCCCTCTCTTTTCCCACACATCCCACTTCTCCAGCTCTCACCTGGAGGACTCTCTTACCGCCCCCTCCCGTTCCTGCCAGCCTATGTCCCCTGTTTACAATAATGATAAAATATATATATAACAAACAGGAACAATCTTCCTCAAAATCCCCCCTCCAAAATACACTACCCATGTTCAACCATCCTACCCACTCCACACTACCCCATCTCTCATTCAGAGGAGTTCTCCACCCACTTCCCAAGCCCAGCTGCCACTCATTCACCAAGAGGTGATTAATAACCCTCAAACCTCCCCCGCCCCCCATTCTCATTGAATTCTCACCCATCCACCAATGTAAGATCCATTTCAGCCTTAATGTAATCCAAGCAGAATGCTGGATGTCACTTTAAAATAAGTCTGCTCTAAAGTGAACAGACTGTTCATCTTGTATGTCTTTTATGAAGTGCAGGCTCTGGAGAATGTAGAAGCTTATGTTGACAGTTCAGACATGGACAGTAGGTATGGGAACTGATTCTGAAAAGTGAGGGAGCAGGTGACAGTGTCTTAGCTTGAAAAGCAGTGGATTCGTTGTAAGTAGGGCTGTGCATTCGGAGTTGGATAAAACACAAATAAACACAAAATACAATTCTGGGTTCCGTACCAAAAACATGAATACTAGGACTGTGCATCCTGAGTCTGATAAAACACAAGTAAACACAAATACCATTCAGGGTTCCGTGTTCATACCATGAATACTAGAACTGTGTATTAGGATTCCAGAGAACCCCAAATTTCCTGAAAAACATGCGGTATCCAAGGTCTCAAACTGAGCCCCCCAAAACTGCAGCACACATTCAGCTTGGAGCTGGACTGCTCTCTGACTTAAGGCGACTTTAAGACATAACCAAGATCGGGTGTCAAATCCCCTAAGCATGTGTTTGGCCATTATGTGCAAGCACCATAACAATCCCAACACCAATTTGACCACCCGTTGAACACGCAATGTGAACACCATTGCATCTCAAGGACAATTTGCATGTTCTGACTGAACACATGGCCAGCATTGTATCTAATGATAGTGCGTGGCATGCTAGCAGGTACAACATGGGAACGAAGCAGCAGTGCTTGCATGTTGAGATCAGGTGGCAAGCAAAACACGGATTTGCCCCAAGATGAGCTGTGTGTCTAAGCAGGACACGTTGCTAAGATTTGCCCTTTTCTCTCTGTCTCCTCTGCCAAAAC
Organism: Sphenodon punctatus; assembly: GCA_003113815.1. Lineage (NCBI taxonomy): Eukaryota > Metazoa > Chordata > Lepidosauria > Sphenodontia > Sphenodontidae > Sphenodon > Sphenodon punctatus. The sequence goes on along the minus strand of QEPC01000149.1, from coordinate 16,489 downwards.
CCTTGTGCATGCCCTGGCCATCTCTTGCCTTGATTACTGTAACCTCCTTCTTACTGGCCTCCCTCGCCTTTTCACCACCTCCATCTGGTGAGGCGGCTGTATCCGATTTGACCACCATCATCCATGCTTTTTCACCACTTTGAGGCTAGACTACTGGAATGTGCGCTATGTACGGCTGCCCATGGTGGTTTTCTGGAAGCTGCCGCTGGTGCAGAATGTGGCAGCACAGCTCCTTTCATGGGTGGGTCGCTGCGAGCACATTACACCTGTGTTTTATAGCATGTACTGGCATCCTATAGCTTCCCAGGCACAATTTGACGTGCCGATTCTCACCTTTAAAGTCCTGGATGGCACGGGCCACACATATCTGAGAGTCCACCTTTCCTTCCATTGCGACCCCGTGGTTGGCTGGGAGCACTTTCTTGCGGGTATCACCTCTTAAACTTGTTCGGATGACAAGGGCCCACAGAGAGGCATTCTCGGCTGCTCCTCCTGTATTATGGAACTCCCTTCCCCCAGAGGTCTGTCAGAGCCTGAGCATTTTCTGGAGGTCATGTAAAACTTTTCTTTTTGGCAAGGCATTTGGCAGGTAGGATTAGGGGTTGAGGTGGCACTGGGAGGGTTTAAGGGGTGAGGGTGGTTTTTAAAAAAAAAAATAATAATAGGTTTTTAAATGGAGTTTTATTGTGTTTTCATGATGCATGTTTTTATTATCCAAGCCACCCTGAGCCTTAGGGGAAGGGCAGGGTAGAAATTTGAATAAACAAATAATAAATAAATGTCCCAACTCCACTCCTCAAGACAGCAACCTCCCCTGAACCTAGAGTCCCATGCCCCGTTCCCCTTTGCCCGAACTAGTGACTCCTTTCCCTAATCCAGCAACCCCCACTAAGCTAGATCCATTCCCTGTTCCTATCTCCCCAAGCTAACAACCTCTTCACCAAACCAGCTGTATTCTCCACCCTCCTTCAAACCTGCGTCCTCCTTTTTAAAAATTGGTAGCAGACTTAGCAGCAGTTTTAACCACATTATTCTTTTCTTATAGGCCTGTCAATCTGGCAGAGCCTCACTGCATTTCTGCATCAGAATAACTCACACACAGGGCTCCATGTCCATTGTGTTTTCCTTATTGGTGGCAATGGGGAAGATGGAGGGAACATGGGCAAAGATACAAATAAACACAAATACTAAAACAGAAATATGGATGCAGATACAAATACTTGCTCCTGTGCACAGCCCTAGTTGCAACGGAAGGGGCAATGTTTATACAATTACACACTGTCTGTAGGGAAATGAGGTTTAAGCCCATGACTACCTGAATCCCCCATGTATCCCCCTCCCCCCCTTGGGTCTGCATGTGACTGTGTACATGCTGGGAGACCCATTCACTCAAATTCACCAGATTTCATTAATCATTTCAGTTTGGTCTCAGCAAGTGCTTAAATTTTTCAAAAAGACTTCACTGAAAATTAAGTTGGCAAAATGAAGTTATGTGCCACAGCACCATCTAGTGTTGCCTGCCACAGATTTATGTTACCATTGGAATAAACAGAACTAGGGCTGAATGAATCATCAAATGGCATAAAATATTAATCATTTTCAGGTTCACGGTATGCAAATTTTAATGCGGAACTTGCTTTGCCTGTGTGAACATGGCAAACAGTTTGCAAGCACAGTATAATTCTTCTGTAGTTAGTTATTCCACATTCATGCATTTAGCAATCTTTCATTTCTTCATTCCATAATTTGTGAAAGGTTCATTGCTGTCACAAGAGGAAGGGTATGTTATCTGATTGGATGATTGACTTTTAATGAAGTGGAAGTTTGATTGTTTAGCTGTTGAATGAATTGGGGGGGCTTGGGGGGACTGGCTGGGAGGGGCTGGTTTGAGTCTCTTTTGGGCTGG